>JACEFZ010008817.1:0-47339 GCA_014155875.1 Cepaea nemoralis
AATTTAAAACGGAGAACTATGATTTTTACAAAAATCCCAACATTTTTTTTAAACTAATGAGACATCTGAGGGTTTTCAATATGGGGATTTTAAACCCTATAACTTTTTGGTAAATTAAAACCCTTTAGGGTAACTTTATTTTGTTACTTCACTTCTGGAACTGGGGTCAGACCCCCAAACTCTCCAGTAACACTCACAAAAGAAACAGCCTTGACGGTATTCTGACGATCCGGGTTCAGCCCCGCACTCCAAAGTCAGTACCCCGCCCTTTGGTTTCACAACATAGGGTTTTTCCCTTGTGAGAGTTTTGAAAAAAAGTCGAAAAGGGGTTTTTTATATCATTTCTCATCAGGGGCAATCCAAATTAAAAAAATATCTTAAAAAAACCCCTTATAAAAAGGACCAGTCGGGGGCCAATTTTTTCTTCCGTCTACTGTGTTTCACCATCCTCCTTCCTCCCCTACTGTCTTTATTTCTGGGTTTGGGCTTTTCAATTTTTTCCTCAAAACGCCGAAAATTGTTTACTTTTCTGCCGCCCCATGCCAGTCGCAAAATACAGAAACCCCCGTGTCGAAACGCCGTTTCCTTTTCCAAATGTTAGTTTAGAAAGCCCGGGGCCCGGAAATGGGTATTATAAAAACCCCTGACACCCGGGCTTACAATCCCGGGAACCAAAAGGCTGGGGCCAGACTTCCGTAAATTTTACCCTCCACCATATGAAAAAAGGGGTTAGAAACCTATCCCCCATAACACTTGGGGGTAATGTCTGCCCATTACCCCCCTCTGCTTCCAACACAATAAATTGGCCAATTCCCAAATTTCCCGCCAACAAAGCATCCCAAATTTCTTTTTGGGGAATTTTTGCATATGACAAATCAATATATCAAACCCCCAAATTCCACATAAACAATTGATTAAACAGCCCTATAAATAATTTAAAAATCATAGCAAAAATGCACTATTTTAGTTCGTATTATAAAAAAATGGAACGTATATACACAAAAAAATATGTACGAACCCTATTCCTAAAATCGTATTTTCATATGAAATTACACTTTCATACATCCAAACATATCCGTAAACATTATTTTACTTAAAGATGGACACTAATGATATTTAAACCCATAATAGCATCAGGCATTATTAATGAGTACAAAATATTGTATAGCTAAAAAATAGAAATACAACAAGTCTATTGAAGTTTCCATTTATTACTGCTGTTGTAAGAATTAAATAAAAAAAGTTTAGTTGAAATATTCTGTACAACAAATGCACCACCAAAAGGGAACTAGGATAGTGTACAAAGAAATGACAAGCATCTACCAAGACACCTAAAAGTATATCTAGACAAGATCTCCTTCCATAAGTTTCTACTTCTCAGAAGAGTAACACCTAAAGCACAATGATATTGAACACAGAACTTAGAAAAAAACCTCAAGAAACCTATGACAATGATGTTTTTTGAAATAACCTAGATCAGATATAGACTGAAAGTTCATATGTCTAAAAGACTTGTTGCATAGTTACTAAGAAATCCTTCCTAGAAGCCACATAATATCATGCATATGACTACAGACATTGAGCTGGCTGCCTACCTGTTCTGAAGTCAGACTTAATCTAAAGGGAAAAAGTCTAGCATGGGGGTTTTTATACCTAGCCTAGCAGTAGACACTTATCTCCCAGGAATTCCATTCCTAAATTCTTCTTATCTCCTCCTGACATTAATTGCAATTAACTCAAGTCTGTCCAGTCATAAAAATTCTTTCTGCATGCACACTAGTCTTCACACCTGTGGGTCTGACAATTATTAGCCCACTGAGTCTTATCAGTGATTTCACACCTTGCGCCTCTAGTCTCTACCAGATGGGGTCAGCCATCGCGGGTTGGCGATTTCCTAGCTATTATTATCAGGTGTCATGTCAAGGGAACAATTAGGTTCTCATGGTCAACAGCCAGTTTACAACTCTGTTGGTAAACCAGGTTTGCTTGCGTCATGCCTGGTTGGTTTTAATTACTATTCCAGTCCCCTGAGTCTGCCCTCCCGTCTGGCTGGATTGATAACCTCTGGGGGTGACCGGTACTGGTGTCAAATTAACTTCCAAATAGAAAGCCATTCCTGGTGGTTTGTTTACTTGCAGGTTTTGCAAGCTTACGTCAAGACAGTATAGCCTTGAATATAGAGAAAACAGTTTTGTTCGTCTGTTGATCCTCTACATGGCCCATCAAAAGTGAACCGAAAATTGTTCTGGGAAGTAAAGGCTGCCAATTCGTGACAGAGCTTCCCCCTTAAAAAAAGTTTTCTGCCAGAAATCTTTTGTCAAAGCACGCCGTACATCCCAGAATAATGCCTAAGCACTCTCCGTTCTGTATCTGCCTAAAGGTTTCCAATATCCCTTATGGCAGTGGGTTGTCCTGCTTCTGCATAAAGACGTTCCATTTCCATACTCCCAGGATACTTTGGATAGGTCCTTGTACCTGGTTTTCGGCCGGGATTCCATGCAATAGCTTGGTAAAATCCTGTAATTGACAGGAGGTTGTAATTTTACCCTTCTGGGAAAGATCACAATCAAACGGGATTCTTCGGCGCCTCTGGGCAACGGTCTTAGTCCACTCCCTCACGTGATTTAATCCTTTCAGCCGAGGATGTCCCCGTAGTGAAGTCTCGCATAAGCTGGCCACAGCAAAGCTTGTCTCCGTGATTTTCCTCCGTCCTTTATAGATTTTTAACTGATCCATCAATAGCTTCCTTTTGAAACGGAATAATGTTACACATCATGGTCCTATGATATAAATTCAACTGGCGCTTTCCTCCTTCAAAGTCGGGCGTAACAATCGTCCCTCCTCGGTGTCGCGGTTTCTTCCCCTGATATTCAGTTAATGGGCTGAGTTCTCTGCATTAGATTTTCTTGTACAAAACCGTGCTAGAAATTGGACATTTAGTGTGCCAAGTTGTCCCTGCCTTGAGAAATAACATAGTTACTCCAGGCGATAAAGTGGAGTTACTTTTGAATAAAGTATCCACAAATAGCTGATCTACTCCTATCAAATCGACCTGACTGAAGGGTATGATTGAGTCCTAAGAGGTGTTGATTCCAAACCACTCTTGACTTCTATTACTTCAGGTCCCTGTTGCTGGAATTCCCTGATAACTTCAGCTAATGAGATGATAGGCGTTCTTCCTCCATCTTGTGCAAAGAATTTTCTTCTTTAGCAACTACAGACAATGTTGTCTGCACAATATCAGAGTCCATATTCTGGCTCATGACAATTCCCTGTGTTTCCTGAGTCTCCGAACTGGTATACTGTGAGATAACAACTGGAAATGTCTCCTGGTCTGGATGTTCCTCTCTGGTCGTGCTTTCATGAGCTAAGTCCAGTTGAGGTAAATCCTGTGGTGGGCTGTCTAAAACAATCCATCACAATAGGTAAATGATTTGAACTGAGATCTAGTGTCTTGTCCTGAGCTGCAGCCTCAAAGATCACAAGGGGTTCGGGTCTTCCTTCATCCCTATGTCAGTCAAATTTTAATTCCACTTCATCCTCTCCTGAGCTGAAGGGAATAATAAAGTCGGTTACCTTTCGATCTCCGACCTCCTTAAAAGATGTCCTCAGGTCATCTTCCTCTTGAGTTTCACCTCTCGTTGAAGTAAAATGAGATTCCTGGGAGTCTTGTACTGGCGGACCAGTTAAATTATCTGAACTGATAATTAGTGACTCTTCCGCGTTGCAGCAGTGAAATTCACCTGGGATTCCGTTTCTTCCTTCCTCCCTATTTCAGTCAGATGTAATTCCACTTCGTTGATTCTGTGAACAGAAGGGAATGTGAGAATCGGCTAGCTCTCTGCCTGCGACCTCATTAAAGGTTGTCTTCAGTTCCTCTTTCTCTCGAGATTGATTTCTCGTAGCAGTCAAGTGGTTTTCCTGAAGGTCCTCTACTGTTAACCACTATTTGCCGTGGTGCAAACAGTTAATCACGTTTGTGACTGTTTGAAGTGCCCGTCGCACGTTTCTTCTTCCCTCTTTTCCGTTTAGGACTGGGTCGAATGAGAACTTGTAGTTCCCGGTCCACTACCTCTGATTCCGCTGGTGGGTGGCAAAGATGTCCCTTCCTTCCTGGTTGGGGTGAGCATCCATATCTCCTACCTTATGTTCCGCTAGAAAGGTTAGCTTCTCCGCATTGACTGCTTCCATCTGCGTTTTCTCCATCTCTACTCCTTCAGGTTTGCTACGCTCTTGTACTTCAAAGAACTCATTATGTCTTTTAAACATCATTTCTTCTTCTTGGTCCCACCATTCTAACTCAGCTATGATATATGTTTCTAGTTGCTCTCCCTTTAAGCCTTCTCTTATGCCCCACCCTCTCGCGGTCTCTGAGAAATCTGCGCGCACCTTCATATCCTCTTCGAGATCCCGGTAAAGCAAGACCATAATTGCTAATGACTATATTCAGGTAAGCTCCTATGTATATATCAAAAATCAGATCTAAGCTAGAAAGACAAGAGTTAACTACTGACAGTCTACGCTATCCAATGTGTATAGTTTAGCCTCAGCAGTGAAAGACAACTGAAAAAAATATTCAAGTAGTACCTGGCGACAGCAGTGAAGTAAATGTGAGAGATATACTACACAGTAATCAACAGTAATGTTTACCTAAATAAACATTAAAATGCACTGCATACATGTCATAATGACCATGGCATATATTAGCGTAAAATTGCAAATCAGTCAAGCAGTTAACTCATCAAACACATCAATGTAAAAATGATTAAATTGTCCAATTATCAATAAATGATTAATGATAACACTAAATGATAGATGATGGTAGTTTTCTCATAAGTTCTTATCTGTTATACATTTGAAAAGTTATATATGTACTCTGTAACTTCCTCAACTAAAAGTAGCTACATTTGATGATAGTCTATTTTGATGATTGAAGATTACAAGAGTTAACTTTTAAAATCGTATGTCTAGGGTCTAGTACCGGAGTCTATTGAAAGTGTGAAGTCCGAATTCAAATACCGTACGGGAAGCCCAATCTGTCAGAAGTCGGGGTGCCCCACCGGCTAGATGAAAATATTATTCACTGGCGAGCAACCCTAAATAGTCAGAAACTGACTAGGGACAAAATCTATATGGCTGAACTACAGATTAAGCCCTGAATATCCAACGTACAGCTCCAAGTGGCTCGTTACAAAAATGAAAGGACCTGTGCTGAATATTCGCCAAGGAATGGGAAGAGAAGGTTAGCTAAGATAGATGTTTTAAGTCTAAATCTATTAGTATAGACGACTATCTCAGTACAGGTTTTCTCCCTGACTGCTCCTTTCCTTGGTGTGTAAGTGAACCCCCACCAATGTACACAACAACACGTATGCACAATTGGAATTAAAATATAACGAGAGAACTATGAGTTACAAGACTACAACATTTATTTACTAATCGTAGACATCTGATGGTTTTCAATATGGGGATGATGAAATCATATAACATATTGTGATGAGAAACATTACGTAACTTTACTTGTTACTTCATCTATCTGGAACTGTGGTCCAGATCCCCACTCTCCAGTAGACACACACAAAAGAAACAGCTTGACGGTATTCTGACGATCCTGTCAGTCCTGACACTCCTAGTCAGTACTCGTCCTTGAGATCTACAACATAGGTGCTCCTTGTGAGAGCTTGAAGGAAAGTCGAGAATGTGTTATATCAGTTCTACATCAGCGCAATCCTAATTAAAACATATCATAACAAAACATATACAATGACCAGTCTGGCCAAGTTTATCTTCCAGCTCTACTGTGTTCACCATCCTCCTTCTCCCTACTGTCTTTAGTCTGGGATGGGCTTTTCAATTGTCTCACACGCCTGTAATGATTACATTTCTGCCGCCCCATGTCCATGTCGCTAATACAGAAATTCTGTGTCGTACAGCCGCTCCGTCCAATGTTAGTTTAGCAGCTCACAGGGTCGGTAAATGGTATTATAATAATGCCTGATCATCCGGGCTTACAAGCCGGGACCAGTAGCTGTGCCAGACTTCCGTGAATTACCCTCCACCATATGATGAAAAAGGTTTAGTACCATATACCCCATAACACTTGTGGGTAATGTCTGTACCATTACACCTCTGCTTCCAACACAATCATTGGCCAATGTGCCAATGCGCAGACAATAGCATACCACTTCATATTGGTAAGTTTGCATATGACAAATCAATATATCAAACCTCCAATACACATAAACATATTGATTAAACTAGACATATGATAATTTAACATCATAGCATAATGCACTAGTTAGTTCGTATGTATACGAAATGAGACGTATATACACAAAAAGAATATGTACGAAGCATATTCCTAGCATCGTATATTCATATGAAATTACACATACATACATCCAACATATCCGTAAACATTATATTACTTCAAGATGGACATCTAATGATACTCAACATAATAGCATCAGGCATTATTAATGAGTACTAATATTGTATAGCTACAAAATGAGATATACAACAAGTCTAATTGAAGTTACCACTTAGTTACTGCTGTTGTAAGAATTAAATAAATAGTCAGTTGACTATATTCTGTACAACAAATGCACACACCAAAAAGGCAACTAGGATAGTGTACAAAGAAATGACAAGCATCTACCAAGACACCTAAAAGTATATCTAGACAAGATCTCCTTCCATAAGTTTCTACTTCTCAGAAAAGTAACACCTAAAGCACAATGATATTGAACACAGAACTTAGAAAAAACACTCAAGTAACCTATGACAATGATAGTTCTTGCAATAACCTAGATCAGATATAGACTGAAAGTTCATATGTCTAAAAGACTGTTGCATAGTTACTAAGAAATCCTTCCTAGAAGCCAACATAATAATCATGCATATGACTACAGACATTGAGCTGGCTGCCTACCTGTTCTGAAGTCAGACTTAATCTGAAGGGGAGAAGTCTAGCATGGGGTTTTTATACCTAGCCTAGCAGTAGACACTTATCTCCCAGGAATTCCATTCCTAAATTCTTCTTATCTCCTCCTGACGTTAATTGCAATTAACTCCAAGTTTGTCCAGTCATAAAAATTCTTTCTGCATGCACACTAGCCTTCACACCTGTGGGTCTGACAATTATTAGCCCACTGAGTCTTATCAGTGATTTCACACCTTGCGCCTCTAGTCTCTACCAGATGGGGTCAGCCATCGCGGTTGGGCGATTTCCTAGCTATTCTTATCAGGTGTCATGTCAAGGGAACAATTAGGTTCTCATGGTCAACAGTCAGTTTACAACTCTGTTGGTAAACCAGGTTTGCTTGCGTCATGCCTGGTTGGTTTTAATTACTATTCAGTCCCCTGAGTCTGCCCTCCCGTCTGGCTGGATTGATAACCTCTGGGGGTGACCGGTACTGGTGTCAAATTAACTTCCCAACTAGAAAGTTATTCGTGGTGGTTTGTTTACTTGCAGGTTTTGCAAGCTTACGTCAAGACAGTATAGCCTTGAATATAGAGAAAACAGTTTTGTTCGTCTGTTGATCCTCTACATGGCCCATCAAAAGTGAACCGGAAATTGTTCTGGGAAGTAAAGGCTGCCAATTCGTGACACTTATGTTGAGTTATATTATATTTTTGTGAAAACATAGACCCACAAACATCACACTTGTAAGGTGTTTCCCCTGTATGGTAAGTCATATGTCGTTTCAGATGACTGTTTCGTCTGAAACTTGTACCACAAACTTTACATGTGTAAGGTTTCTCACCTGTATGAATGAAACGGTGTCTTTTAAGATGAGTAAGGCATGTAAATGCAAAACTACAAATATCCCATTTAAAAGGCCTGGCACCTGTATGTACATGTTTGTGTGTTTTCAGAGAACTAGAATTAGCATAACTTATACCACAAACATCACACTGGAAAGGCTTTTCTCCTGTATGCATTCTTCTGTGTGCATTCAGATGGCCCCTCACAGAAAACCTTTTACCACAATCATCACATTTGTAAGGCTTCTCTCCAGTGTGTATTCTTTTATGTTTTATAAGATCACCATCCCACAGAAAACTAGCATCACAACGATCACATTTGTAAGGTTTCACTCCAGTGTGTTTTCTGATATGAAATTTCAGATGATAGAATCCCATAAAGCCTGCATTACAAACATCACACTTGTAACGTTTCTCTCCTTCATGAATATTTTTATGCCTAAGAAGATTGCACTTTTGTGTAAATCTTTTGTTGCAAATATCACATATGTATGGTTTTTCAACCATAAGATTGTTCTGACCTGTTTTAAGGCAATTATTGACTGTAAACCAGAGGCCACAGGCCTCCTGCCTGGGTAGCCTCCCTTCTTTAACTCTTCTCTTATGTTGCTTCCCCTTCCTGCCATCTGTAGAAGTCACAACAGAAGCATTACATTTCACCTTGTTCTCTTCAGACTCCAATTTCCGTTCATTACAAAACAATCTATGTGTCTTATCTGCCTCACAGAGTTCTGTACTCTCCTCTTTCATGGAATTTGTTTCATCCGAGTTTGCTTGTGTATGTAACATTTGCATATGATTATCTTGTCTTTTAATTATTTCAGTAACATTGTCATCACAGGCAACAGAATCCACACATGCAACATTGTGTTCACTTGTTGTTGACTGACCACAGCTGGCATATGTCAGTACTTCAGACTTGGTCTGTCCTTTCTTGTAAAGCATGTTGACATCATGGATGATCTCATCAGACAGCACATCTGTGTATGCAAGACATTCACACATTAGTTGTGCTCAAGTTGCTATTATGTTGTAAACAACTCAAATTGTAACAGCATTTAAACTAATTAGCTTCAAACACAAGTTGTAATATGAAATTATAAAACTGTATTTAATTTGATTTGTAAAACAACTTCAGCATCCCCGAAATTATAGAAAATCTATCACAGTTCCATATAGTAGTACTGAGTATAGATACTATTTGGCAATTATCGTTTTAATGCATTGTTAATATCTCTAGATGTTAATACTGATTTTATGTCGTTGAAAACATGTTTGGTAATTCTTATTCTTGTATTGATTTCTGTTTCACTTTACCATCATCTGTTATTACATGTCAAAGATAGCAGAAACTTGTTACTTGTTCTAGTATCTTCCCGTTAACTGTGATGTTCATTGATGGCCATTCCTTTCCACTTCTGATTATAAAAATTTTAGTTGTTGTTTTGGAGGGGGGGGGGGGGATATTAACATTTAAGCCACATTCTGCACTATGCCTGTTTACATGTTCCACCAGGTTTTGTAACTCTTGCTCACTTCCTGCTAGTAACACGGTATTAAACAGAGATGTTAATGCTGGACACAAATAAAGTTGGATGGACACTTTCTTTCTTGAAAAACATGTTGAACATAGAAATTAAAGTTGCTTGGGAATTTTACTGTCATTCAAACAATGTTTGTTAGCGAGAGATAATTTTGTGGACATATAATACGTATGTAGGAATGTGTTCTTATGTTTTTGAAACCTAAATGATCTGACATTGCTATTCTGGTGAACATCTTGGGTATATCAAGCATTTTGTGTTCACATTGAACAGCGGTTACAAGTTAGTTTCATATCCTTTACAGGATGTCTCAGTCAACCCCAGTATGCTTTGACTGTTTGTGATTTCTTAACAAGTTTACATTCAGTAGTTTGCCATTAGTTTACATTCAGTAGTTTGCCATTGGTTTCTGAATGACCTGCACTCATACCTTTGCATGAAAACTAACACATAGCAATCTGCTGCCAAATTTCAGCAACTGTGTTTTAAATTCATTATGCAGGATTACGATTTGTGTCTGTAACCCCTTAACACAGAACCTGCGACATTATTAAAATAGGAGTTGAGTTAAGAACCGACATCACTGCACTCAGGACATTCCCATACATGCTCAGGCCCCTCGTTCAACAGCCAGCGAAGAGTCATACTACTAATCGTTCCCACCTGCTATCTGATTAAAAGTTCTCCTGGTCTTCCCTCTCAGTTTTGAGATTCTTCCAGAACCCCTGCCGATCCCCCGCAATCTCATTCTTTCCACATATGGGTTCTCAATCTGTTCCTCCGCCTTCTCCACCTGGTCCCACAAGCGCACAACCACCTCCCCCTTGTCCATAGGCAAGATACCACCAAGAGGTGCATTCCCTGCTAGCCTATCAGCCTGTTCATTCCCCCGTACACCCGCATGGGCCAGGGCAAAATATCCATACAATTCTCACAATCTGTGACCTCTAAAGCGACGAGAGCCATTCCACACGAAACATTCCTTCCTCCACCTTGCTAAGCATATTTTTGAATCTGTAATGAACACAACGTGTGTTGCAGTAGTCTCCTCTAGCCACTGGAATGCCACTCTTACTGCCTCCACCTACATTCTCATGCTGGAGGTTGTAGTCTCATATGCCAGGCTCTCCTTTTTCAAGACTCGCCCATTAGCCTTTGCTTATGAGAAGAAATGACTTGGAGAACTTGGTGACGACTGGCAAGATCGAAGGGAAGAGACCAAGGGGAAGACCGAGAAGTAAATACCTGGATGGCTTGGCCATGTGGCATGGTCGAGACAGGAACACGGAGCTAATACACGACTCTGGTGATCGAGTGAGATGGCAGTACATGACCGCCCACGCTTACCAGCATGGCACATGATGGACGGATGGATGGATGGATGAGCAGGGCTATCTGTGTGAGAATTATGTTACATTTTCAGCTTTACTTCTTTACTTTCTGGTGATTGTCTATTCTTGCCATCCACAAACTTAACATTGGAACTGAGATTTTCTGTGCAAACACAACCAGTGACATTACATGCCCAACTTTGTTATCTTTTTGCCATTAAATTTCTATTCTATCTCTGTTCAAGAGCTGTGAAGAAAAGGCTGGACAGAAAAACCCCTGCAGGAGATCCTCCTCGTGGAACGTCAAGCATTTTTTGCCCACATTATCAAAGAATATTTCGAGCCAAACTAGGCCTTATTAGCCATCTTAGAACTCACAGCTCCATACTTTCAACCCCACTGGATGAAATGAATGGTCGTTGTCAGCGTCTCACACGCACACAGGCATCCTAACTCCTTCATACGCACTCAAGGAAAACATCAGTCATACATATGGTTCTTCTCGCAATTTATTCAGGCGAACGTGATCACAGTTACAATGTGCCCACAGGCGGTGACTTCATTACATATATATACAAATGCCGCCTTACGTACGCTTATAGCACACAGTCAATTACATAAGTCCTACACTCGCTATCTTCAAACTAGCACTCTCGCAATAGCTAAACACTCACTCAGAAACACAACGTCCTTCCCCTCAAACTGTCTGAGTCCCGTCTGACGTTTTCAGGCTGGTCGGCTGGACTCGTGGTACTGGACCCCGTGCCGTTCGTGACTCCTGTGCTGTCATAGCAGCCACGTCGTACTGCAGTCCATCCGTGTTAGGTTATTCAGTGTCCTGACGTCTAGTCCGTTCAGGGCAGTGTCCCGTGAACTTATGTCCCCTCCTATCACTTGGTCTTGTCCTGCCGGTGTCCTGGTTATGACACGTCAGTGTCCCCACCTAAGTCCTGTCTCCACTCTATCTACTGTCCTGTAGATGTCCTGTCTTATGACCACTCTGTGTCCTGACTTATGTCCTGTCTCTATTCTATCGACTACACTGTCGATGTCCTTACCTGTGTTCTGTATGTCCTTATCTATGTCATTCTGACTCTATTCTGTCCCTTGTCCTCTCTATGTCCTGTAGCTACACTTCCAACACTCTGACATTCTCCCATGCTCCCCGGGTATTGTGTCACCGAATTCATTCCAAAGGGTGTGACACAATGTCGTATATGCATATAAAAAATTAGTCAGAACTAATTTGTCAGTGTGTTGTGGAAATTCGTCAAAACACTCTACTTAGGTACCACTCTGATTCATACGGGTATGAAACACCGTTGAAGTATCTACCCACTGGTCTATTATCAGTTTAACATTCTTGATATGTTGCCAAGAGTCACTACTCTCCTACATTTCACTACTGGAAGCTGTTAACGAACCAAGGTTATCTTGTTTTATAATTATGGTTACCCCATAAAATACGCCTCTCTGACATCCAAAATTGATGCTCCTCAACAATTTGTCCCTTTTTAATGGTTCTAATCATGGATATATTATCCATGGCTTCCGTAAAATGTTACCTCAACATCTTTATTCAAGATCTGTGTGCGCTGATCTATCCCTGTCTAGCTTCCGCTTGTTGATAGATCTTTTATCTGTGTACTCATAATCCCTATTAATTCTTTGTGTCCCTTGTATAAGTGTGATCTCCTTTGCTTGAAAATTGATGTTTGTACATTACCTGTTCGTATTATGTTTGTTTGCGTGCTCTATTATTCTTAATGTATGTTTAAATTAGAAACATAGGCATATGTTTATAATCTGTGTACTTTAGGTCTTCAAGTGTCATCAGGTAGGTTCCTACATCTCACAACTGAAGGCTCATGCTCAATTTCTGAGATGAGTCCCCGAACTGTGATTCTTGAAAATATAACTATAGTTGCAATGTGTCATACTTCTTATCTTACTTCTAACTTAACAATGGCTCGTGTGTTCTGACAGGGAGTGAAACACAATCATACACTACGAATGATTGTACGAAACACACGGTAACATAACTGAAAACAATTTAATCACATTCTTCAGATAATGTAGCGCTCACAAACTAGCGGCAGTCTCATTTACAATTCCGTATGTACAAATCTACAAGATCATCAATGCAGACAATAAAGCATACTTTCAGTCTCCACAGAGCATACAAGCTTTCATACATCAAGCATGGAATAATACATTAAATACAAGCCACTTTCTCCCACGTCTGTCCAGTCTCATAGTCGTCAGCAGTCTGAGCTCCCAGCCAGGGTTTCGTGTTGGCCCGGCTCTGGATTCTCGTGTGCTTTGTGCGCCACGCTGACCATTGGCCACTGTGCAGTTGCTGCTAGATGAGTTCACATTTGTCCTTGTTCATCGCCTTCCAGGCGCGGGCGAGTGAGATTCTGACAATCTCCGCCACCCCCTCTTATGTAAGGAGTATCCTTTCATTATGGGTATTTCTTAATGCTATTTTTCTACGTCAGAATCCACTAACTGTTTATATTGTTAGGTGAATATGTGATATATTCATGAATTCACATTGACTTGGTAATACTGCATGATATATATATATATATATATATATATATATATATATATATATATATATATATATATATATATATATATATATATATATTCCTCAGTGATGCCCTGAGGTTACTTTCATCAAGTTTTGTCCCCTGGTTGGAACTGTACCTTGGTTGGTAAATAATGGATTCCAGCCAGTCCTGGTAGTTATCAGCGACTAACGCTATCTTTCAAGCAACGCAACTACCTCCCGACAAAAGAAAAAAAATTACAAACAGAGCATGTCAGGCCGTAAATCATCTCCTGTAACTGACTCAGAAAGCATGCTGAGGAAGGTGAGGACAGGCAAGCTTCGGGCAGAGTGGCTTGCTTTGCTTCGGAGGTCACAGGTGGCAAGCATCGTCTGGATCTTTTCAACGGGGCATGCTGGTGTTCTGGGGAATGAACAGGCAGACATTGGCTGGCTCTGCAAAACTTGGTGGAGTATTGATGCATGACAAGGCAGATGTGGTTGCGGCCTTGTGGGAACACGTGTACACCTCGGGGGAGCAAATGGATCATCATGGTCTGGCAAGAATGAGACAGCAAGGAGTGACGAGGGGATCGGGCCGATGCTCGACGCTCAGAGGAAAGGCAAGACGGACATATAATCAGATTGCTACTGGTACTATTGGTGTTGCAACTCTTCGCTGGCTGCTGAGGATGGGGACGGAGCGCGTATGGGAATGCCCCAATGCTGTGATGTAGGTTCCTAAATCAATCAATCAATCAATCAATCCTAGAACTTGATGTCTGCGCAGAACAATTCTGACAAATACTTTTTCCAACAATACACAAAAGTGAGATACCCCTATAGTTGTTGCAGTCGCTCCGATCGCCCTTGTTGTTGTACAACAAGCTCTATTAGCTGGTGGATCTGTAGAGTGAGTGTGTCTTTACCCATTTTCATTCATGCGACCGATGTTTTATTTTCCAAGGCACACTGGCCATGAACTCGAGTCCCTGCCCACACGAGCATTGAAATCACCGAGCATATAAATGTAGTCGGATTTTGGAACTGCCTTGATCACAGAGTCTAACTCCTCATAGAACGAATCCTTCACATCATCAGAGGAATCGAGTGTCTGTGCATATGCAGTAATAATGGTGGCAAAACCACAAGAGAGTTGCCAAGCACAGGGATAATAGTCTTTCATTTCCTCCTGCTGGAATTTCAATCATTCCCAGTAGCGAATTCTTCACTGCAAAGCCCACACCATGTTGCCTTTTTTCTGCCTGCCCTCTACTCTTCCAAAAAAGGTATAATTGTTTTCCCTGAGTGACCCTTCCTCAGCGAGGCAAGTCTCCTGCAGGCCAGCAATATCAATGTTAAGACGATTGAGTTCGGCATTAATCACAGCCGTTTTTCTCACATCGTCAATATTGGTCAAGTCAGTGGAAAATCCTGGACACATGTTTCTTACGTTCCAGGTTGTACTCCATAGCTTCAGGTTTCTATTTTTCTTTTTATTAGTACCTGGTACATTGGTTTTACAGCCTGTGATTCAGATTTTGTCTTAGCACCAAGCACCCAGTGAAGCAGGCAGGCTGTGGCAGATCAGCACCCAATTGGCCGGGGGCTGCCCAGCTTGAGGCGGGTGGTAGCTGATCAGTGACACCTGTAGGTGTCTCCCACCATCAGAGGTAACGCGTGGCACCCCATGTCTACGCCAATTGACAAGGACTTATAACCCGTAACAGTTACCTCTCACTTTTATTCCAAGACCGTTAAGACTAGGGATGGAGTTATTGCCTCTCCATACCACAAAGCCTGGGCTAAAATATAGAGATCAATGTGTTGCCCATGCAGCATGATCCCTCTCTCGGCCTGACTACATCTGGAACCAGACAAGCTGCAGAAGCTGTCGGATCAGCAAAGCAATGCTCTAATTGTCCGCCTGTCGGAGCTTCGATCCTAGACCAGCTGCCAACCAAGGCTTAGGGCCTGCCTCTGCCCGCCATGACATTTTGACTTTAGCTTGCATTTCCTCGCACCAGGATAAGCTTGTACCCTCCCAATTGCGCTCTTCCACCCGAAGCCGTTGACAATGTAATGAGGGTGTCTGGGTTTGATAACTGAGCAGCCCAACATTTCGGCGCTAACAGAAACAGGTAGTACCGTCTACTGTCATATGGTAGCTCAGTCATATCTGACTCAGACCTGACACAATGTTCACCGCTACCTGAATGTTATCCTACTTACTGTTTGGGTTGTCTAGCTTGGTGTGTGCAGTCACTTAAGTTTACTACTACCTGAATGTTTATCCTACTTTACTGTTTGGGTGGTCTAGATTGGGTGTGTGCAGTCACTAAGTTTACACTACCTCACTGTATCGTAACTTGTATCAAAGGGAAAGGACCAAAGGGAGAACCAGAAGTTAATACCTGGATGGCTTGGCAATGTGGCATGGTCGAGACAGAAACACTGAGCTGATCCATGACTCTGGTGATCAAGTGAGATGGCAAAACATGACCGCCCACGCTTATCGGCATGGCACATGATGGATGGAACTGGTATCTACTTACTGTTTGCGTTGTGTGTGTGTATGTTTTTTCACAGTGTTTGTTTTGCATATCCTTTACAGGACATCGCTGTCAACATCAGCATCTTTAAGCTGTAAGTTGATTTCTTGGCAAGATAACACTCAGTAGTTTGCCATTGCTTTCTGAGGGGCTGGCTCACACACCTCGTAAGTTACCGACGGGATCCGAACCACTGCTGATTCTCACCATCGTCACGTTACCTACGAGAGTATACAAGATTACGGAGAAAAGTCGCTAACCTCTAGGCCAGGAAGCCGGCCTTTTTCACAGTACCTTCCTATAAAAGATGCTGTAATTAATAATTTTACTTTAATATATTTTGTTTGTTATACAATGTGGACTAAAGAGTCTAACAACTCGACATGACAATCTTTTCTCTTTCATAACTCTTTATGTTCTAGGTTTCTATCTATCTGTCTTAGTACTTCCACTCATCTGCTTACTCTCCTACAGTTCATGTTGCTAGTATATTCGGTTTACTTACTGTAGCAACAACGTCATCATACGCTGACATCAGACATGGTGAAATGCAGGCAAAACAATTGTTTCAAAACAATCTACAATGAATAACATAACTTTTATTCAGTTTTCAATGTAAAATCAAGAATTGTGAAATTTATACCACTAAACTCCAAAATATAAGCACCATATTTGGATTATTATCTCCTTAAATGTATTTTCTTATGCTGTGCCAGATTACATGGTTGTTTAAATTCTGCTCCACAAATGTCACACTTGTAAGATTTAGCCTCTGTATGTGCTATCATATGTCTGCTCAGATTAAAACCTGTCATAAAAGTTGCACCACAAATACCACATTTATAAGGTCTTTCCCCTGTATGTATTCTCATGTGTGATTTCAGATTACACAACAATGTGTATTCTACACTGCAGACTTCACACTTGTAGGTCTTTTTATTTGTGTGTTTCCTTCCATGACATTTAAGTTGATACTTCTGTGAAAACACAGCATTACATTCACCACATTTGTGTGACTGCTCCTGCAGGTGTAGACACAAGTGCTTTTGTAAATCAGGAATGCACAGATAGTCTAGATTACACAAGTCACATTTATATTTCTGTCTTGTATGTGTCAGTTTATGTGTGTTAAGATGATCACTTGCCCTAAACCCTACACCACATACATCACACTTGTAAGGATTCTCCCCTGTGTGTTGTCTCTTATGTTCAGTTAGACTCCATTTCAGTAGAAACATAGCCCCACAAACATCACACTTGTAAGGTGTTTCCTCTGTATGTTGTCTCATATGAATGTTCAGATAAGAGTAATCTATAAATCCTGCATTACAAACATCACACTTGTAAGGCCTCTCCCCTGTGTGTTGTATCTTATTGTCAGAAGTCGGGGTGCCCCACCGGCTAGATGAAAATATTATTCACTGGCGAGCAACCCTAAATAGTCAGAAACTGACTAGGGACAAAATCTATATGGCTGAACTACAGATTAAGCCCTGAATATCCAACGTACAGCTCCAAGTGGCTCGTTACAAAATGAAATGAACTGTGCTGAATATTCGCCAAGGAATGGGAAAGAGAAGGTTAGCTAAGATAGATGTTTTAAGTCTAAATCTATTAGTATAGACGACTATCTCAGTACAGGTTTTCTCCCTGACTGCTCCTTTCCTTGGTGTGTAAGTGAACCCCACCAATGTACTACAACAACACGTATGCACAATTTGGAATTAAAATATAACGAGAGAACTATGAGTTACAAGACTACAAACGATTTATTTACTAATCATAGACAGTCTGATGGTTTTCAATATGGGGATGATGAAATCATATAACATATTGTGATGAGAAACATTACGTAACTTTACTTGTTACTGTCATCTATCTGAACTGTGGTCCAGATCCCCACTCTCCAGTAGACACACACAAAAGAAACAGCTTGCCGGTATTCTGACGATCCTGTCAGTCCTGACACTCCTAGTCAGTACTCGTCCTTGAGATCTACAACATAGGTGCTCCTTGTGAGAGCTTGAAAGAAAGTTGAGAATGTGTTATATCAGTTCTACATCAGCGCAATCCTAATTAAAACATATCATAACACAAACATATACAATGACCAGTCTGGCCAAGTTTATCTTCCAGCTCTACTGTGTTCACCATCCTCCTTCTCCCTACCTGTCTTTAGTCTGGGACGGGCTTTTCAATTGTCTCACACGGCCTGTAATGATTACATTTCTGCCGCCCCATGTCCATGTCGCTAATACAGAAATTCTGTGTCGTACAGCCGCTCCGTCCAATGTTAGTTTAGCAGCTCACAGGGTCGGTAATGGTATTATAATAATGCCTGATCATCCGGGCTTACAAGCCGGGACCAGTAGCTGTGCCAGACTTCCGTGAATTACCCTCCACCATATGATGAAAAAGGTTTAGCACCATATACCCCATAACACTTGTGGGTAATGTCTGTACCATTACACCTCTGCTTCCAACACAATCATTGGCCAATGTGCCAATGCGCAGACAATAGCATAACACTTCATATTGGTAAGTTTGCATATGACAAATCAATATATCAAACCTCCAATACACATAAACATATTGATTAAACTAGACATATGATAATTTAACATCATAGCATAATGCACTAGTTAGTTCGTATGTATACGAAATGAGACGTATATACACAAAAAGAATATGTTTGAAGCATATTCCTAGCATCATATATTCATATGAAATTACACATACATACATCCAACATATCCGTAAACATTATATTACTTCAAGATGGACATCTAATGATACTCAACATAATAGCATCAGGCATTATTAATGAGTACTAATATTGTATAGCTACAAAATGAGATATACAACAAGTCTAATTGAGTTACCACTTAGTTACTGCTGTTTGTAAGAATTAAATAATAGTCAGTTGACTATATTCTGTACAACAAATGCAACACACCAAAAAGGCAACTAGGATAGTGTACAAAGAAATGACAAGCATCTACCAAGACACCTAAAAGTATATCTAGACAAGATCTCCTTCCATAAGTTTCTACTTCTCAGAAGAGTAACACCTAAAGCACAATGATATTGAACACAGAACTTAGAAAAAACACTCAAGTAACCTATGACAATGATAGTTCTTGCAATAACCTAGATCAGATATAGACTGAAAGTTTCATATGTCTAAAGACTGTTGCATAGTTACTAAGAAATCCTTCCTAGAAGCCAACATAATAATCATGCATAGGACTACAGACATTGAGCTGGCTGCCTACCTGTTCTGAAGTCAGACTTAATCTAAAGGGAAAAAGTCTAGCATGGGGTTTTTATACCTAGCCTAGCAGTAGACACTTATCTCCCAGGAATTCCATTCCTAAATTCTTCTTATCTCCTCCTGACGTTAATTGCAATTAACTCCAAGTCTGTCCAGTCATAAAAATTCTTTCTGCATGCACACTAGCCTTCACACCTATGGGTCTGACAATTATTAGCCCACTGAGTCTTATCAGTGATTTCACACCTTGCGCCTCTAGTCTCTACCAGATGGGGTCAGCCATCGCGGTTGGGCGATTTCCTAGCTATTCTTATCAGGTGTCATGTCAAGGGAACAATTAGGTTCTCATGGTCAACAGCCAGTTTACAACTCTGTTGGTAAACCAGGTTTGCTTGCGTCATGCCTGGTTGGTTTTAATTACTATTCAGTCCCCTGAGTCTGCCCTCCCGTCTGGCTGGATTGATAACCTCTGGGGGTGACCTGTACTGGTGTCAAATTAACTTCCCAAATAGAAAGTTATTCGTGGTGGTTTGTTTACTTGCAGGTTTTGCAAGCTTACGTCAAGACAGTATAGCCTTGAATATAGAGAAAACAGTTTTGTTCGTCTGTTGATCCTCTACATGGCCCATCAAAAGTGATCCGAAAATTGTTCTGGGAAGTAAAGGCTGCCAATTCGTGACAGAGCTTCCCCCTTAAAAAAAGTTTCTGCCAGAAATCTTTTGTCAAAGCACGCCGTACATCCCAGAATAATGCCTAAGCACTCTCCGTTCTGTATCTGCCTAAAGATTTCCAATATTCCTTGTGGCAGTGGGTTGTCCTGCTTCTGCATAAAGACGTTCCATTTCCACACTCCCAGGATACTTTGGATAGGTCCTTGTACCTGGTTTTCGGCCGGGATTCCATGCAATAGCTTGGTAAAGTCCGGTAATTGACAGGAGGTTGTAATTTTACCCTTCTGGGAAAGATCACAATCAACGGGATTCTTCGGCGCCTCTGGGCAACGGTCTTAGTCCACTCCCTCACGTGATTTAATCCTTTCAGCCGAGGATGTCCCCGTAGTGAAGTCTCGCATAAGCTGGCCACAGAAAGCTTGTCTCCGTGATTTTCCTCCGTCCTTTATAGATGTTTAACTGATCCATCAATAGCTTCCTTTTGAAAGGAATAATGTTACACATCATGGTCCTATGATATAAATTCAACTGGCGCTTTCCTCCTTCAAAGTCGGGCGTAACAATCGTCCCTCCTCGGTGTCGCGGTTTCTTCCCCTGATATTCAGTTAATGGGCTGAGTTTCTCTGCATTAGAGTTTCTTGTACAAACCGAGCTAGAAATTGGAAATTTAGTGTGCCAAGTTGTCCTGCCTTGAGAAATAACATAGTTACTCCAGGACGATAAAGTGGAGTTACTTTTGAATAAAGTATCCACAAATAGCTGATCTACTCCTATCAAATCGACCTGACTGAAGGGTAGATTGAGTCCTAAGAGTGTTGATTCCAAACCACTCTTGACTTCTATTACTTCAGGTCCCTGTTGCTGGAATTCCCTGATAACTTCAGCTAATGAGATGATAGGCGTTTCTTCCTCCATCTTGTGCAAAGAATTTTCTTCTTTAGCAACTACAGGCAATGTTGTCTGCACAATATCAGAGTCCATATTCTGGCTCATGACAATTCCCTGTGTTTCCTGAGTCTCCGAACTGGTATACTGTGAGATAACAACTGGAAATGTCTCCTGGTCTGGATGTTCCTCTCTGGTCGTGCTTTCATGGGCTAAGTCCAGTTGAGGTAAATCCTGTGGTGGGCTGTCTAAACAATCCATCACAATAGGTAAATGATTTGAACTGAGATCTAGTGTCTTGTCCTGAGCTGCAGCCTCAAAGATCACAAGGGGTTCCGGGTCTTCCTTCATCCCTCTGTCAGTCAAATTTAATTCCACTTCATCCTCTCCTGAGCTGAAGGGAATAATAAAGTCGGTTACCTTTCGATCTCCGACCTCCTTAAAAGATGTCCTCATGTCATCTTCCTCTTGAGTTTCACCTCTCGTTGAAGTAAAATGAGATTCCTGGGAGTCTTGTACTGGCGGACCAGTTAAATTATCTGAACTGATAATTAGTGATTCTTCCCGCGTTGCAGCAGTGAAATTCACCTGGGATTCCGTTTCTTCCTTCCTCCCTATTTCAGTCAGATGTAATTCCACTTCGTGATTCTGTGAACAGAAGGGAATGTGAGAATCGGCTAGCTCTCTGCCTGCGACCTCATTAAAGGTTGTCTTCAGTTCCTCTTTCTCTCGAGATTCATTTATCGTAGCAGTTAAGTGGTTTTCCTGAAGGTCCTCTACTGTTAAACCACTATTGCCGTGGTGCAAACAGTTATCACGTTTGTGACTGTTTGAAGTGCCCGTCGCACGTTTCTTCTTCCCTCTTTTCCGTTTAGGACTGGGTCGAATGAGAACTTGTAGTTCCCGGTCCACTACCTCTGATTCCGCGGTGGGTGGCAAAGATGTCCCTTCCTTCCTGGTTGGGTGAGCATCCATATCTCCTACCTTATGTTCCGCTAGAAAGGTTAGCTTCTCCGCATTGACTGCTTCCATCTGCATTTTCTCCATCTCTACTCCTTCAGTTTTGCTACGCTCTTGTACTTCAAAGAACTCATTATGTCTTTTAAACATCATTTCTTCTTCTTGGTCCCACCATTCTAACTCAGCTATGATATATGTTTCTAGTTGCTCTCCCTTTAAGCCTTCTCTTAAAGGGAAACAGGCAAACAGACAACTTGGCACACTAAATTTCCAATTTCTAGCACGGTTTGTACAAGACTTTGTGCCAGGATGTAAAACCAGGAGTTTCTACTCAAGATCTGCGCGGGTGCTACTGAGTTCGTGCATCGAGCGAAGCCATCCTTGAGTGAATTTTCAGCAGCGTGTGTGGTTTTCTTAGTCTGTGTTTACGTTTTTTCAACATGGCGGAACAACGTGTTTCTTCGTGCGGCCAGCAGTCAACATACCGAAGCGGCGTGGTAGCCGCGCAGGGACAAAGAAGCAAGGTAAGCGCGGTGGTTTGAGGCGGTTTAGACTCAAGTGTCACCGTCTAGGACTCAGGAATATCCGTATTCTATATTGGAACTGTGCCAGTGTAAAACAACGGGGCTCTATTTTAGAAACCCTAGTTTACAGGAACGACATTGTAGCACTCCAGGAAACGAGACTGGGCGATCAGCTACTCCAAATTGCCGGCTTCAAATGTTTCTACAATAGACGACATCTGGGAATGGCGACAGCATGGTGGCGTCAGAGCTAGACATGTCCAGTTGGGACAGTGACGATATACAAATACAGGCGTTGAGAGTTCATTCCAGTATACCATTCGTGTTGGTTAATGTTTATGCCCGCAATGCCAGTGTGGACGCCCAGAAGTGGCAGTGCTTAAGTGGCATATTAGGCCACGAGAGAAATGTTATTTTCTGTGGTGACCTCAACGCTAAAGGCAGATCATGGGGAAACACTTCCTCCAATACACAAGGGGAGGAGCTCGAGACTGCACTGGAAACCATCGACCTGGTTTGTATCAACAGTGGCGGTGTCACCAGGACAGCAAGCCGTCCGGGCGATGAGGACAGTGCTATTGATCTGGCGCTAGTTTCACCTTCACTCACTACAGTGTGTAGATGGGGTGTCCTAGGACACCATGGCAGCGACCACCACCCTTGCAGCATACTGGTGGAGAAAGGCAGAACCAGGCAGCACAAGCTAAAGGTAAAGACGTTCCAGTATGACAGTACAGGGCAAGATGTGGTGAGTAAAATAAGACGTGACAAGCGCAGAACGTTTCAGGGCAGGAAAAAAAGCTGGGAGCAGCCACCGTGGTGGAGTTTCGAGGTGGAGAAGGCTTGGGTGGATAAGCGTAGTGCTGTAAGGAGATGGCAAAATGCCAAGAAGAACAGAGCTGGTCATCCTAGTCCCTGCTTGCACTTAGAAAGAGAGATGCACACAAAAGTAAGCTATTTCAAAAAAACTGGTCAAGGTGGTTAAAAGCGAAAAATGGGCAGAGGTGTGTCAAAGAGTAAGCACAGACAAGTCACTGAAATTGTTCTGGCGACTACATAAAAGCATGAGTGGTGTAGTCAAGAATAAGAGCATTTCTGACTTCCAAGGTGCTGACCTCATCTGGCAGAGGACTGACGAGGACAAGGGCAAAGCCCTCTTTGAACGCTACCTTGAGCAGAGCAACCAGACAGACATGGGAGGCCGAAATCTGGCCAAGGAGGTCACCTCAGACAGATGCAAGGCCCAGAACACTTCGGATGAAGACACAGTGACAGTGAAAGAAATCAAGGCTGTGCTTCGACGATCAAAAAACAGTGCTCCAGGTCCTGATGGCATAAGATACGACGACATAAATAGGTGTACCGACAATGAGCTAGAGAAACTAGCAGACATGTACAACAACAGTATAGGGAGTGCTAGCATCAAGGAGGAATGGTTACACAGCTATCTGATTCCCTTGCCGAAGCCTGACAAAGACCACAAAAAAATTCAGGGATATCGAATTATAACCATGCAGAATACAATAGGCAAGCTGCTGGAGAAGGTAATTGCCAGGAAAATATCAAGCCAACTAGAGAGGCAAGGTGTTTTCCCACCTACCCTGGGTGGGTACCGTCCAAAAAGAGAAACCTGGACCAATGCAGCAGTCTTTGCCCAGGATGTCTATGAAGGTTTCCACGCAGGCACTGAAACCGTTGCTGCAGCGATTGATCTTGAGGACGCATACAACAGAGTACCACTGGATTTTTTAATGTTTCAGCTTCTCGAACTAAACGTAAGTCCATTCCTCCTTAGTTGGATCGCTGCAGCCCTCTTCCAACGGAAAGTAGTTTTTAGATGTGGCAGTTGGACTTCGGAACCAACAACAATATATCCTGGCCTACCACAGGGATCACCATTATCTCCGGTACTGTTCAACGCCTACACAGTGAGAATCACCAGTGAGCAGATCACTGGACCTGGCAGGACATTGTCATATGCCGATGATGTTTTAGTGTATCGTCAGGGTAAGGATAGAGAGGAGGTTGCTGTGGAACTACAAACCGAACTCAATCGCATAAGTACTTGGTGTGATGAAGCTGGGGCAATGGTCAACCCAACAAAGGCAACAGTGACTTGGTTCTCGTTGAATAATCATATTGTCAACACTCCAACACCAACTGTAATGCTGTGTTCAGAGACGGTGGAAAGAACGCAGGCAATGAATTACCTGGGGATACGGTTTGATCGAAGCCTTGCTTATAATGTGCACATAGACCAGGTGATAACAAAGGCCAAGCGGGGTTTGGCAGCGATGCGGGTGATGGCGGCAGCAAACTGTGAGCAGCGCCATCTATGTCTTCTGTACGAGGGGCTGGTCATGTCTGTTTTGGAGTATGCAATGGCAATCCTGACTCTCAGCCATAAGCAGATAGAAAGGATGGAAAGGATACAGAATGAAGCTATGCGCATTATTCTTGGATGTACAAGAGATACAGCATGCAGGGCGATGCGCTACCTTCTTGATTTTCCAACCATTGAAGAGAGAATACAAGGTTGCAGGGCACGCGCCTACCTCAGAATTAACGCAAACACACAACATCCACTGCATAGTGAAATTAGGAAGGTGAAGGGCAGCAGGTTAAAAAGAGGACGGTCGTGGATGGGTCAAGCCGAAGACATTCTTCAACAGGTGTGTTCACTTGAGGACTTAGAACCTGGCGAGGAGTGGGTGCAAGTGCCAACAGACTTCTGCACATCCTTTTCAGTTTGCATCCAACTAGATAGAAAATGCAGACAAGAAAATCCGGCTGCTGTTGAGGCTGAAGTACAAGCGTTGATTTTCGAGAATTCGCTAGACGGTGACGCGGTCATCTACACAGATGGGTCGGTCGTCCGACATGTGAGAAGCTCATGGGCCTTTACAGCTCGGGCCGGAGGGAGAATTGTGAAGGAGGACTCTGGTGCTTTCACTGAAACCACAAGTAGCCTGACCATGGAAGTCATGGCAGTAAGTAAAGCAATAACATGGCTCGAGACACAGACATTCACTAGGGCTTGTTTCCTTAGCGACTCAATGAACATGATCAAGAGGATAGAGGAGGGGTCGATCCGAAGAGATTGGTTGCTGCCTCTGGAGCGGTCTCGACTGGCAAAGATTAGTTTCATCTTCGTGCCAGGGCATGCGGGAGTACAAGGAAATGAGCGGGCTGACAAGCTCGCAGGTGAGGCTACTGTGGAGGGCGGACGCGCCATGGACCAGGCCTGACATTCTGAATGCTCTACGAGAAGTAAGACTTTTGCGAGAACCAAGTGATGACTGTGAATCTACAACAATGGCCAGACTGCGAGAGCAGCAAATTAAAAGAGGGGTGGCCAAACAAGAACACTACACAGGAAGCCAAAGAAGATTGATAAACCAACACAGAACTGGCGTCGTTAGCCGCTACACGTTGCAGGATTTGCTGAGGAGGGGATCCGAGCACTTATGGACTGAATGGTTCGATGTGCAATGAGGATGATCTGTCGACTAACTAACTAACTAACTTCAGCCTTCTCTTATGCCCCACCCTCTCGCGGTCTCTGAGAAATCTGCGCGCACCTTCATATCCTCTTCGAGATCCCGGTAAAGCAAGACCATAATTGCTAATGACTATATTCAGGTAAGCTCCTATGTATATATCAAAAATCAGATCTAAGCTAGAAAGACAAGAGTTAACTACTGACAGTCTACGCTATCCAAATATTCAAGTAGTACCTGGCGACAGCAGTGAAGTAAGTGTGAGAGATATACTACACAGTAATCAACAGTAATGTTTACCTAAATAAACATTAAAATGCACTGCATACATGTCATAATGACCATGGCATATATTAGCGTAAAATTGCAAATCAGTCAAGCAGTTAACTCATCAAACACATCAATGTAAATATGATTAAATTGTCCAATTATCAATAAATGATTAATGATAACACTAAATGATAGATGATGGTAGTTTTCTCATAAGTTCTTATCTGTTATACTTTTGAAAAGTTATATATGTACTCTGTAACTTCCTCAACTAAAAGTAGCTACATTTGATGATAGTCTATTTTGATGACTGAAGATTACAAGAGTTAACTTTTAAAATCGTATGTCTAGGGTCTAGTACCGGAGTCTATTGAAAGTGTGAAGTCCAAATTCAAATACCGTACGAGAAGCCCAATCTGTCAGAAGTCGGGGTGCCCCACCGGCTAGATGAAAATATTATTCACTGGCGAGCAACCCTAAATAGTCAGAAACTGACTAGGGACAAAATCTATATGGCTGAACTACAGATTAAGCCCTGAGATATCCAACGTACAGCTCCAGTGGCTCGTTACAAAATGAAATGAACTGTGCTGAATATTCGCCAAGGAATGGGAAAAGAGAAGGTTGAGCTAAGATAGATGTTTTATAGTCTAAATCTCATTAGTATAGACGACTATCTCAGTACAGGTTTTCTCCTGACTGCTCCTTTCCTTGGTGTGTAAGTGAACCCCCACCAATGTAACACAACAACACGTATGCACAATTGGAATTAAAATATAACGAGAGAACTATGAGTTACAAGACTACAACATTTATTTACTAATCATAGACATCTGATGGTTTTCATATGGGGATGATGAAAATCATATAACATATTGTGATGAGAAACATTACGTAACTTTACTTGTTACTTCATCTATCTGGAACTGTGGGTCCAGATCCCCACTCTCCAGTAGACACACACAAAAGAAACAGCTTGCCGGTATTCTGACGATCCTGTCAGTCCTGACACTCCTAGTCAGTACTCGTCCTTGAGATCTACAACATAGGTGCTCCTTGTGAGAGCTTGAAAGAAAGTTGAGAATGTGTTATATCAGTTCTACATCAGCGCAATCCTAATTAAAACATATCATAACACAAACATATACAATGACCAGTCTGGCCAAGTTTATCTTCCAGCTCTACTGTGTTCACCATCCTCCTTCTCCCTACTGTCTTTAGTCTGGGACGGGCTTTTCAAATTGTCTCACACTGCCTGTAATGATTACATTTCTGCCGCCCCATGTCCATGTCGCTAATACAGAAATTCTGTGTCGTACAGCCGCTCCGTCCAATGTTAGTTTAGGCAGCTCACAGGTCGGTAATGGATTATAATAATGCCTGATCATCCGGGCTTACAAGCCGGGACCAGTAGCTGTGCCAGACTTCCGTGAATTACCCTCCACCATATGATGAAAAAGGTTTAGCACCATATACCCCATAACACTTGTGGGTAATGTCTGTACCATTACACCTCTGCTTCCAACACAATCATTGGCCAATGTGCCAATGCGCTGACAATAGCATAACACTTCATATTGGTAAGTTTGCATATGACAAATCAATATATCAAACCTCCAATACACATAAACATATTGATTAAACTAGACATATGATAATTTAACATCATAGCATAATGCACTAGTTAGTTCGTATGTATACGAAATGAGACGTATATACACAAAAAGAATATGTTTGAAGCATATTCCTAGCATCATATATTCATATGAAATTACACATACATACATCCAACATATCCGTAAACATTATATTACTTCAAGATGGACATCTAATGATACTCAACATAATAGCATCAGGGATTAAAATTTGTACTCATTAATAATGCCTGATGCTATTATGTTGAGTATCATTAATGTCCATCTTGAAGTAATATAATGTTTACGGATATGTTGGATGTAGTATGTGTAATTTCA
Organism: Cepaea nemoralis; assembly: GCA_014155875.1. Lineage (NCBI taxonomy): Eukaryota > Metazoa > Mollusca > Gastropoda > Stylommatophora > Helicidae > Cepaea > Cepaea nemoralis. Next base: position 27,809 of record JACEFZ010008817.1, read on the forward strand.
TATGAAAATATGATGCAGGAATATGCTTCAAACATATTCTTTTTGTGTATATACGTCTCATTTCGTAACATACAACTAACAGTGCATTATGCATGATGTTTAATTATCATATGTCTAGTTTAATCAATATGTTTATGTGTATTGGAGTTTGATTTTTTGATTTGTCATATGCAAACTTTCCAATATGAAGTGTTTTGCTATGTCACCCCATTGGCACATTGGCCAATGATTGGGGTTGGAAGCAGAGGTGTAATGGTACAGAATTACCACAAGTGTTATTGGGGGATATGGTGCTAAACTTTTTTATCATATGGTGGAGGTAATTCACGAAATCTGGCACAGCTACTGGTCCCGGCTTGTAAGCCCGGATGATCAGGCATTATTATAATACCATTACCGACCCTGTGAGCTGCTTTAAATAACATTGGACGGAGCGGCTGTACGACACAGAATTTCTGTATTAGCGCATGGCATGGGGCGGCAGAAATGTAATCTTACAGGCGTGTGAGACAATTGAAAGCCCGTCCCAGACTAAAGACAGTAGGGAGAAGGAGGATGGTGAACACAGTAGAGCGGGAAAATAACTTGGCCAGACGGTCATTGTATATGTTTGTGTTATGATATGTTTTATTAGGATTGCGCTGATGTAGAACTGATATAACACATTCTCACTTTCTTTCAAGCTCTCACAAGGAGCACCTATGTTGGATCTCAGGACGAGTACTGACTAGGATGTCAGGACTGACAGGATCGTCAGATACCGGCAAGCTGTTTCTTTTGTGTGTGTCTACTGAGAGTGGGGTCGGGACCACAGTTCCAGATAGATGAAGTAACAAGTAAGTTACGTAATGTTCTCATCACAATATTTATATGTTTTATCATCCCCATATTGAAACCATCAGATGTCTATGATTAGTAAATAAATGTTGTAGTCTTGTAACTCATAGTTTCTCTCGTTATATTTTAATTCCAATTGTGCATACGTGTTGTTTGTGTACATTGGTGGGGGTTCACTTACACACCAAGGAAAGGAGCAGTCAGGAGAAAACCTGTACTGAGATAGTCGTCATACTAATAGATTTTGACTTAAAACATCTATCTTAGCTAACCTTCTCTTTCCCATTCCTTGGCGAATATTCAGCACAGTTCATTTCATTTGTAACGAGCCACTTGGAGCTGTACGTTGGATATTCGGGCTTAACTGTAGTTCAGACCATATGATTTTGTCCCTAGTCAGTTTTCTGACTATTTAGGGTTGCTCGCCAGTGAATAATATTTTCATCTAGCCGGTGGGGGGGAACCCCCACTTCTGACAGATTGGGCTTCTCGTACGGTTTTGAATTTGACTTCACATTTTCAATAGACCCGGTACTAGACCCTAGACATACATTTAAAGTTAACTCTTGTAATTTTCAGTCATCAAAATAGACTATCATCAAATGTACTACTTTTGTTGGGGAAATTTACAGAGTACATATTAACTTTTAAAAAGTATAACAGATAAGAACTTATGAAAAAACCCCCTCATCTATCATTTAGTGTTATCATTAATCATTTATTGATAATTGGACATTTAATCATATTTACATTGATGTGTTTGATGATTTAACTGTTGACTGATTTGAAATTTTACGCTAATATATGCCAGGGTTTATGACATGTATGCATGCATTTTATGTTTTTTTTGGTAAACATTACTGTTGATTACTGTGTAGTATATCTCTCACACTTACTTCCGCTGTCGCCAGGTACTACTTGAATATTTGGATAGCGTAGACTGTCAGTATTAACTCTTGTCTTTCTAGCTTAGATCTGATTTTTGATATATACATAGAGCTTCCCTGAATATAGTCATTAGCAATTATGGTCTTGCTTTACCGGGATCTCGAAGGGGATATGAAGGTGCGCGCGATTTCTCAGAGACCGCGAGAGGGTGGGGCATAAGAGAAGGCTGAAGTTAGTTAGTTAGTTAGTCGACAGATCATCCTCAGTTGCACATCGAACCATTCAGTCCATAAGTGCTCGGATCCCCTCCTCAGCAAATCCCGCAGCGTGTAGCGGCTAACGACGCCAGTTCTGTGTTGGTTTATCAATCTTCTTTGGCTTCCTGCGTAGTGTTCTTGTTTGGCCACCCCTCTTTTAATTTGCTGCTCTCGCAGTCTGGCCATTGTTGTAGATTCACAGTCATCACTTGGTTCTCGCAAAAGTCTTCACTTCTCGTAGAGCATTCAGAATGTCAGCCTGGTCCATGGCGCGTCCGCCCTCCACAGTAGCCTCACCTGCGAGCTTGTCAGCCCGCTCATTTCCTTGTACTCCCGCATGCCCTGGCACGAAGATGAAACTAATCTTTGCCAGCCGAGACCGCTCCAGAGGCAGCAACCATTCTCTTCGGATCGACCCCTCCTCTATCCTCTTGATCATGTTCATTGAGTCGCTAAGGAAACAAGCCCTAGTGAATGTCTGTGTCTCGAGCCATGTTATTGCTTTACTTACTGCCATGACTTCCATGGTCAGGCTACTTGTGGTTTCAGTGAAAGCACCAGAGTCCTCCTTCACAATTCTCCCTCCGGCCCGAGCTGTAAAGGCCCATGAGCTTCTCACATGTCGGACGACCGACCCATCTGTGTAGATGACCGCGTCACCGTCTAGCGAATTCTCGAAAATCAACGCTTGTACTTCAGCCTCAACAGCAGCCGGATTTTCTTGTCTGCATTTTCTATCTAGTTGGATGCAAACTGAAAAGGATGTGCAGAAGTCTGTTGGCACTTGCACCCACTCCTCGCCAGGTTCTAAGTCCTCAAGTGAACACACCTGTTGAAGAATGTCTTCGGCTTGACCCATCCACGACCGTCCTCTTTTTAACCTGCTGCCCTTCACCTTCCTAATTTCACTATGCAGTGGATGTTGTGTGTTTGCGTTAATTCTGAGGTAGGCGCGTGCCCTGCAAACTTGTATTCTCTCTTCAATGGTTGGAAAATCAAGAAGGTAGCGCATCGCCCTGCATGCTGTATCTCTTGTACATCCAAGAATAATGCGCATAGCTTCATTCTGTATCCTTTCCATCCTTTCTATCTGCTTATGGCTGAGAGTCAGGATTGCCATTGCATACTCCAAAACAGACATGACCAGCCCCTCGTACAGAAGACATAGATGGCGCTGCTCACAGTTTGCTGCCGCCATCACCCGCATCGCTGCCAAACCCCGCTTGGCCTTTGTTATCACCTGGTCTATGTGCACATTATAAGCAAGGCTTCGATCAAACCGTATCCCCAGGTAATTCATTGCCTGCGTTCTTTCCACCGTCTCTGAACACAGCATTACAGTTGGTGTTGGATTGTTGACAATATGATTATTCAACGAGAACCAAGTCACTGTTGCCTTTGTTGGGTTGACCATTGCCCCAGCTTCATCACACCAAGTACTTATGCGATTGAGTTCGGTTTGTAGTTCCACAGCAACCTCCTCTCTATCCTTACCCTGACGATACACTAAAACATCATCGGCATATGACAATGTCCTGCCAGGTCCAGTGATCTGCTCACTGGTGATTCTCACTGTGTAGGCGTTGAACAGTACCGGAGATAATGGTGATCCCTGTGGTAGGCCAGGATATATTGTTGTTGGTTCCGAAGTCCAACTGCCACATCTAAAAACTACTTTCCGTTGGAAGAGGGCTGCAGCGATCCAACTAAGGAGGAATGGACTTACGTTTAGTTCAAGAAGCTGAAACATTAAAAAATCCAGTGGTACTCTGTTGTATGCGTCCTCAAGATCAATCGCTGCAGCAACGGTTTCAGTGCCTGAGTGGAAACCTTCATAGACATCATGGGCAAAGACTGCTGCATTGGTCCAGGTTTCTCTTTTTGGACGGTACCCACCCAGGGTAGGTGGGAAAACACCTTGCCTCTCTAGTTGGCTTGATATTTTCCTGGCAATTACCTTCTCCAGCAGCTTGCCTATTGTATTCTGCATGGTTATAATTCGATATCCCTGAATTTTTTTGTGGTCTTTGTCAGGCTTCGGCAAGGGAATCAGATAGCTGTGTAACCATTCCTCCTTGATGCTAGCACTCCCTATACTGTTGTTGTACATGTCTGCTAGTTTCTCTAGCTCATTGTCGGTACACCTATTTATGTCGTCGTATCTTATGCCATCAGGACCTGGAGCACTGTTTTTTGATCGTCGAAGCACAGCCTTGATTTCTTTCACTGTCACTGTGTCTTCATCCGAAGTGTTCTGGGCCTTGCATCTGTCTGAGGTGACCTCCTTGGCCAGATTTCGGCCTCCCATGTCTGTCTGGTTGCTCTGCTCAAGGTAGCGTTCAAAGAGGGCTTTGCCCTTGTCCTCGTCAGTCCTCTGCCAGATGAGGTCAGCACCTTGGAAGTCAGAAATGCTCTTATTCTTGACTACACCACTCATGCTTTTATGTAGTCGCCAGAACAATTTCAGTGACTTGTCTGTGCTTACTCTTTGACACACCTCTGCCCATTTTTCGCTTTTAACCACCTTGACCAGTTTTTTGAAATAGCTTACTTTTGTGTGCATCTCTCTTTCTAAGTGCAAGCAGGGACTAGGATGACCAGCTCTGTTCTTCTTGGCATTTTGCCATCTCCTTACAGCACTACGCTTATCCACCCAAGCCTTCTCCACCTCGAAACTCCACCACGGTGGCTGCTCCCAGCTTTTTTTCCTGCCCTGAAACGTTCTGCGCTTGTCACGTCTTATTTTACTCACCACATCTTGCCCTGTACTGTCATACTGGAACGTCTTTACCTTTAGCTTGTGCTGCCTGGTTCTGCCTTTCTCCACCAATATGCTGCAAGGGTGGTGGTCGCTGCCATGGTGTCCTAGGACACCCCATCTACACACTGTAGTGAGTGAAGGTGAAACTAGCGCCAGATCAATAGCACTGTCCTCATCGCCCTGGACGGCTTGCTGTCCTGGTGACACAGCCACTGTTGATACAAACCAGGTCGATGGTTTCCAGTGCAGTCTCGAGCTCCTCCCCTTGTGTATTGGAGGAAGTGTTTCCCCATGATCTGCCTTTAGCGTTGAAGTCACCACAGAAAATAACATTTCTCTCGTGGCCTAATATGCCACTTAAGCACTGCCACTTCTGGGCGTCCACACTCGCATTGCGGGCATAAACATTAACCAACACGAATGGTATACTGGAATGAACTCTCAACGCCTGTATTTGTATATCGTCACTGTCCCAACTGGACATGTCTAGCTCTGACGCCACCATGCTGTCGCGAACGAGAATCGCCGTTCCCAGATGTCGTCTGTTGTAGAAACATTTGAAGCCGGCAATTCGGAGTAGCTGATCGCCCAGTCTCGTCTCCTGGAGTGCTACAATGTCGTTCCTGTAAACTAGGGTTTCTAAAATAGAGCCCCGTTGTTTTACACTGGCACAGTTCCAATATAGAATACGGATAGTTCCTGAGTCCTAGACGGTGACACTTGAGTCTAAACCGTCCTCAAACCACCGCGCTTACCTTGCTTCTTTGTCCCTGCGCGGCTACCACGCCGCTTCGGTATGTTGACTGCTGCCGCACGAAGAAAACACGTTGTTCCGCCATGTTGAAAAAACGTAAACACAGACTAAGAAAACCACAACACGCTGCTGAAAATTCACTCAAGGATGGTCTTCGCTCGATGCACGAACTCAGGAGCACCCGCGCAGATCTTGATAGAAACCCTGGTTTTACACCCTGGCACAAGTCTTGTACAAACCGTGCTAAATTGGAAATTTAGTGTGCAAGTTTTCTGTTTGCCTTTTTCCCCTTTAAGAGAAGGCTTAAAGGGAGGGGCACTAGAAACTATTCATAGCTGAGTTAGAATGGTGGGACCAAAAAGAAAAATTTGATTTTAAAAACATAATGAGTTCTTTGAAGTACAAGAGCGTAGCAAAACTGAAGGAGTAGAGATGGGGAAAATGCAGATGGAACAGTCAATGCGGGGAACTAACCTTTTTAGCGGAACATAAGGTAGGGATATGGATCTCACCCCAAACCGGGAAAGGGAAAGGGGCTCTTTGCCACCCACCGGGAATCAGAGGTAGTGGACCGGGGAAATACAAGTTTTTATTCGACCCATTTTCCCAAAAGGAAAAAAGGGAAGAAGAAACGTGCGACGGCACTTCAAACAGTCACAAACGTGATAAATGTTTGCACCGCAATAGTGGTTTAACAGTAGAGGACCTTCAGGAAAAACCCCTTAACTGCTACATAAATGATCTCGAGAGAAAAAGGAACTGAAGACAACCTTTAATGAGGTCGCAGGCAGAGAGCTAGCCGATTCCACTTCTTCTTTCACAGAATCACGAAGTGGAATTACATCTGACTGAAATAGGGGGAAGGAAGAAACGGGAAACCCCAGGTGAATTTCACTGCTGCAACGCGGAAGAATCACTAATTATCAGTTCAGATAATTTAACTGGTCCGCCAGTACAAAACTCCCAGGAATCTCATTTTACTTCAACGAGAGGTGAACTCAAGAGGAAAATGACATAGGACATCTTTTAAGGAGGTCGGAGATCGAAAGGTAACCGACTTTATTATTCCCTTCAGCTCAGGAGAGGATGAAGTGGAATTAAATTTGACTGACAGAGGGATGAAGGAAACCCGGAACCCCTTGTGATCTTTGAGGCTGCAGCTCAGGACAAGACACTAGATCTCAGTTCAAATCATTTACCTATTGTGGATGGATTGTTTAGGACAGCCCACCACAGGATTTACCTCAACTGGACTTAGCCCATGAAAGCACGACCAGAGAGGAACATCCAGACCAGGAGACATTTCCAGTTGTTTATCTCACAGTATACCAGTTCGGAGACTCAGGAAACACAGGGAATTGTCATGAGCCAGAATATGGACTCTGATATTGTGGCAGACAACATTGCCTGTAGTTGCTAAAGAAGAAAATTCTTTGCACAAGATGGAGGAAGAAACGCCTATCATCTCATTAGCTGAAGTTATCATGGAATTCCAGCAACAGGGACCTGAAGTAATAGAAGTCAAGAGTGGTTTGGAATCAACACTCTTAGGACTCAATCTACCCTTCAGTCAGGTCGATTTGATAGGAGTAGATCAGCTATTTGTGGATACTTTATTCAAAAGGTAACTCCACTTTATCGTCCTGGAGTAACTATGTTATTTCTCAAGGCAGGACAACTTGGCACACTAAATGTCCAATTTCTAGCTCGGTTTGTACAAGAAACTCTATGCAGAGAAACTCAGCCCATTACTGAATATCAGGGGAAGAAACCGCGACACCGAGGAGGGACGATTGTTACGCCCGACTTTGAAGGAGGAAAGCGCCAGTTGAATTTATATCATAGGACCATGATGTGTAACATTATTCCTTTCAAAAGGAAGCTATTGATGGATCAGTTAAACATCTATAAAGGACGGAGGAAAATCACGGAGACAAGCTTTTCTGTGGCCAGCTTATGCGAGACTTCACTACGGGGACATCCTCGGCTGAAAGGATTAAATCACGTGAGGGAGTGGACTAAGACCGTTGCCCAGAGGCGCCGAAGAATCCCGTTGATTGTGATCTTTCCCAGAAGGGTAAAATTACAACCTCCTGTCAATTACAGGACTTTACCAAGCTATTGCATGGAATCCCGGCCGAAAACCAGGTACAAGGACCTATCCAAAGTATCCTGGGAGTAGTGGAAATGGAACGTCTTTATGCAGAAGCAGGACAACCCACTGCCATAAGGGATATTGGAAACCTTTAGGCAGATACAGAACGGAGAGTGCTTAGGCATTATTCTGGGATGTACGGCGTGCTTTGACAAAAGATTTCTGGCAGAAACTTTTTTAAGGGGGAAGCTCTGTCACGAATTGGCAGCCTTTACTTCCCAGAACAATTTTCGGTATCACTTTTGATGGGCCATGTAGAGGATCAACAGACGAACAAAACTGTTTTCTCTATATTCAAGGCTATACTGTCTTGACGTAAGCTTGCAAAACCTGCAAGTAAACAAACCACCACGAATAGCTTTCTATTTGGGAAGTTAATTTGACACCAGTACAGGTCACCCCCAGAGGTTATCAATCCAGCCAGACGGGAGGGCAGACTCAGGGGACTGAATAGTAATTAAAACCAACCAGGCATGACGCAAGCAAACCTGGTTTACCAACAGAGTTGTAAACTGGCTGTTGACCATGAGAACCTAATTGTTCCCTTGACATGACACCTGATAAGAATAGCTAGGAAATTCGCCCAACCGCGATGGCTGACCCCATCTGGTAGAGACTAGAGGCGCAAGGTGTGAAATCACTGATAAGACTCAGTGGGCTAATAATTGTCAGACCCACTAGGTGTGAAGGACTAGTGTGCATGCAGAAAGAATTTTTATGACTGGACAGACTTGAGTTAATTGCAATTAATGTCAGGAGGAGATAAGAAGAATTTAGGAATGGAATTCCTGGGAGATAAGTGTCTACTGCTAGGCTAGGTATAAAAACCCCATGCTAGACTTTTTCCCTTTAGATTAAGTCTGACTTCAGAACAGGTAGGCAGCCAGCTCAATGTCTGTAGTCATATGCATGATTATTATGTTGGCTTCTAGGAAGGATTTCTTAGTAACTATGCAACAGTCTTTTAGACATATGAACTTTCAGTCTATATCTGATCTAGGTTATTGCAAGAACTATCATTGTCATAGGTTACTTGAGTGTTTTTTCTAAGTTCTGTGTTCAATATCATTGTGCTTTAGGTGTTACTCTTCTGAGAAGTAGAAACTTATGGAAGGAGATCTTGTCTAGATATACTTTTAGGTGTCTTGGTAGATGCTTGTCATTTCTTTGTACACTATCCTAGTTGCCTTTTTGGTGTGTGCATTTGTTGTACAGAATATTGTCAACTGACTATTTATTTAATTCTTACAACAGCAGTAACTAAGTGGTAACTTCAATTAGACTTGTTGTATATTCTCATTTTGTAGCTATACAATATTAGTACTCATTAATAATGCCTGATGCTATTATGTTGAGTATCATTAGATGTCCATCTTGAAGTAATATAATGTTTACGGATATGTTGGATGTATGTATGTGTAATTTCATATGAATATACGATGCTAGGAATATGCTTCGTACATATTCTTTTTGTGTATATACGTCTCATTTCGTATACATACGAACTAACTAGTGCATTATGCTATGATGTTAAATTATCATATGTCTAGTTTAATCAATATGTTTATGTGTATTGGAGGTTTGATATATTGATTTGTCATATGCAAACTTACCAATATGAAGTGTTATGCTATTGTCTGCGCATTGGCACATTGGCCAATGATTGTGTTGGAAGCAGAGGTGTAATGGTACAGACATTACCCACAAGTGTTTATGGGGTATATGGTAGCTAAACCTTTTTCATCATATGGTGGAGGGTAATTCACGGAAGTCTGGCACAGCTACTGGTCCCGTCTTGTAAGCCCGGATGATCAGGCATTATTATAATACCATTACCGACCCTGTGAGCTGCTAAACTAACATTGGACGGAGCGGCTGTACGACACAGAATTTCTGTATTAGCGACATGGACATGGGGCGGCAGAAATGTAATCATTACAGGCGTGTGAGACAATTGAAAAGCCCATCCCAGACTAAAGACAGTAGGGAGAAAGGAGGATGGTGAACACAGTAGAGCTGGAAGATAAACTTGGCCAGACTGGTCATTGTATATGTTTTGTTATGATATGTTTTAATTAGGATTGCGCTGATGTAGAACTGATATAACACATTCTCGACTTTCCTTCAAGCTCTCACAAGGAACACCTATGTTGTAGATCTCAAGGACGAGTACTGACTAGGAGTGTCAGGACTGACAGGATCGTCAGAATACCGGCAAGCTGTTTCTTTTGTGTGTGTCTACTGGAGAGTGGGGATCTGGACCACAGTTCCAGATAGATGAAGTAACAAGTAAAGTTACGTAATGTTTCTCATCACAATATGTTATATGATTTCATCATCCCCATATTGAAAACCATCAGATGTCTACGATTAGTAAATAAATGTTGTAGTCTTGTAACTCATAGTTCTCTCGTTATATTTTAATTCCAATTGTGCATACGTGTTGTTGTGTACATTGGTGGGGGTTCACTTACACACCAAGGAAAGGAGCAGTCAGGGAGAAAACCTGTACTGAGATAGTCGTCTATACTAATAGATTTAGACTTAAAACATCTATCTTAGCTAACCGTCTCTTTCCCATTCCTTGGCGAATATTCAGCACAGTTCATTTCATTTTGTAACGAGCCACTTGGAGCTGTACGTTGGATATTCAGGGCTTAATCTGTAGTTCAGCCATATAGATTTTGTCCCTAGTCAGTTTCTGACTATTTAGGGTTGCTCGCCAGTGAATAATATTTTCATCTAGCCGGTGGGGCACCCCGACTTCTGACAATAAGAGACAACACACAGGGGAGAGGCCTTACAAGTGTGATGTTTGTAATGCAGGATTTATAGATTACTCTTATCTGAACATTCATATGAGACAACATACAGAGGAAACACCTTACAAGTGTGATGTTTGTGGGGCTATGTTTCTACTAAAATCTAGTCTAAGTATACATAAGAGACAACACATAGGGAAGAAGCCTTACAAGTGTGATGTGTGTGGTTTAGGGTTTAGGGCAAGTCACCATCTTAACACACATAAACTGACACATACAAGACAGAAATATAAATGTGACTTGTGTAATCTAGACTATCTTTGCATTCCTGATTTACAAAAGCACTTGTGTCTACACCTGCGGGAGCAGCCACACAAATGTGGTGAATGTAATGCTGTGTTTTCACAGAAGTATCAACTTAAATGTCATAGGAAGGAAGCACACAAAGAAAAAGACCTACAAGTGTGAAGTCTGCAGTGTAGAATACACATTGTTGTGTAATCTGAAATCACACATGAGAATACATACAGGGGAAAGACCTTATAAATGTGGTATTTGTGGTGCAACTTTTATGACAGGTTTTAATCTGAGCAGACATATAATAGCACATACAGAGGCTAAATCTTACAAGTGTGACATTTGTGGAGCAGAATTTAAACAAGCCATGTAATCTGGCACAGCATAAGAAAATACATTTAAGGAGATAATAATCCAAATATGGTGCTTATATTTTGGAGTTTAGTGGTATAAATTTCACAATTCTTGATTTTACATTGAAAACTGAATAAAAGTTATGTTATTCATTGTAGATTGTTTTGAAAGAAATAATTGTTTTGCCTGCATTTCACCATGTCTGATGTCAGCGTATGATGACGTTGTTGCTACAGTAAGTAAACAGAATATACTAGCAACATGAACTGGAGGAGAGTAAGCAGATGAGTGGAAGTACTAGGACAGATAGATAGAAACCTAGAACATAAAGAGTTATAAGAGATGAGAGAGAAAAGATTGTCATGTCAGGTTGTTAGACTCTTAGCTCCACATCCGTACAAGAAAAAAATATATGAAAGTAAAATTATTAATTACAGCATCTTTTATAGGAAGGTACTGTGAAAAAGGCCGGCTTCCTGGCCTAGAGGTTAGCGACTTTTCTCTATATTCTCGTATACTCTCGTAGGTAATGTGACGACGGTGAGAATCAGCAGTGGTTCGGATCCCGTCGGTAACTTACGAGGTGTGTGAGCCAGCCGCTCAGAAACAATGGCAAACTACTGAGCGTAATCTTGCCAAGAGATCAACATACAGCTGAAAGATGCTGCTGTTGACAGCGATGTCCTGTAAAGGATATGCAAAACAAACACTGAAAAAACATACACACACAACGCAAACAGTAAGTAGATACCAGTTCCATCCATCATGTGCCATGCCGATAAGCGTGGGCGGTCATGTTTTGCCATCTCACTTGATCACCAGAGTCGTGGATCAGCTCAGTGTTTCTGTATCGACCATGCCACATTGCCAAGCCATCCAGGTATTAACTTCTTGGTCTTCCCTTTGGTCTCTTCCCTTCAATACCAGTTAGATAGTGGTAAACTTAGTGACTGCACAAACCAATCTAGACAACCCAAACAGTAAGTGGATAACATTCAGGTAGCGGTGAACATTGTTGTCAGGTCTTAGACAGATATGACTGAGCTACCATATGACAGTAGACGGGGTACTACCTGTTTTCTGTTAGCCCCAAATGTTGGGCGGCGCTTATCAAACCCGACACCCCTCATTATGGCAACGGCTTCGGGTGGAAGAGCGCAATTGGGAGGGTACAAGTCTTATCCTGGTGCGAGGAAATGCAATCTAAAGTCAAAATGTCATGTCAGGGCAGAGTAGGCCCTAAGCCTTGGTTGGCAGCTGGTCTAGGATCGAAGCTCCGACAGCCGGACAGTTAGAGCATTGCTTTGCTGATCCGGCAGCTTCTGCAGCTTGTCTGGTTCCAGATATATAGGTGTTATCTTTCCTCTGGAGTGAACTAGGCAGGCTGAGAGAGGGATCATGCTGCATGGGCAACACATGAGTTCTCTATATTTTAGCCCAGGCTTTGTGCTATGGAGAGGCAATAACTCCATCCCTAGTCTTAACCGGTCTCGGAATCAAAGCGAGAGGCAACTGTTACGGGTTATAAGTCCTTGTCAGTTGGCGAAGACATGGGGCGCCACGCGTTACCTCTGACAGTGGGAGACACCTACAGGTGTCACTGATCAGCTACCTCTCGCCTCAAGCTGGGCAACCCCCGGCCAATTGGGTGCTGATCTGCCACAGCCTGCCTGCTTCACTGGGTGCTTGGGGCTAGAACAAAATCTGAATCACAGGCTTTAAAATCAATGTACCAGGCACTAATAAAAAGAAAAATAGAAACCTCAAGCTACGGCGTGCAACCTGGAACATAAGAACTATGTGTCCAGGATTTTCCACTGACTTGACCAATATTGACGATGTGAGAAAAACAGCTGTGATTGATGCCGAACTCAGTCGTCTTAACATTGATATTGCTGGCCTGCAGGAGACTTGCCTCGCTGAGGAAGGGTCACTCAGGGAAAACAATTATACCTTTTTTGGAAGAGTAGAGGGCAGGCAGAAAAAAGGCAACATGGTGTGGGCTTTGCAGTGAAGAATTTCGCTACTGGGAATGATTGAAATTCCAGCAGGAGGAAATGAAAGACTATTATCCCTGTGCTTGGCAATCTCTTGTGGTTTTGCCACCATTATTACTGCATATGCACAGACACTCGATTCCTCTGATGATGTGAAGGATTCGTTCTATGAGGAGTTAGACTCTGTGATCAAGGCAGTTCCAAAATCCGACTACATTTATATGCTCGGTGATTTCAATGCTCGTGTGGGCAGGGACTCGAGTTCATGGCCAGTGTGCCTTGGAAAATAAAACATCGGTCGCATGAATGAAAATGGGTAAAGACACACTCACTCTACAGATCCACCAGCTAATAGAGCTTGTTGTACAACAACAAGGGCGATCGGAGCGACTGCAACAACTATAGGGGTATCTCACTTCTGTGTATTGTTGGAAAAAGTATTTGTCAGAATTGTTCTGCGCAGACATCAAGTTCTAGGATTGATTGATTGATTGATTGATTGATTTAGGAACCTACATCACAGCATTCGGGGGCATTCCCATACGCGCTCCGTCCCCATCCTCAGCAGCCAGCGAAGAGTTGCAACACCAATAGTACCAGTAGCAATCTGATTATATGTCCGTCTCGCCTTTCCTCTGAGCGTCGAGCATCGGCCCGATCCCCTCGTCACTCCTTGCTGTCTCATTCTTGCCAGACCATGATGATCCATTTGCTCCTCCGAGGTGTACACGTGTTCCCACAAGGCGCAACCACATCTGCCTTGTCATGCATCAATACTCCACCAAGTTTTGCAGAGCCAGCCAATCTGTCTGCCTGTTCATTCCCCAGCACACCAGCATGCCCCGTAGAAAAGATCCAGACGATGCTTGCCACCTGTGACCTCCGAAGCAAAGCAAGCCACTCTGCCCGAAGCTTGCCTGTCCTCACCTTCCTCAGCATGCTTTCTGAGTCAGTTACAGGAGATGATTTACGGCCTGACATGTTCTGTTTGTAATTTTTTTTCTTTTGTCGGGAGGTAGTTGCGTTGCTTGAAAGATAGCGTTAGTCGCTGATAACTACCAGACTGGCTGGAATCCATTATTACCAACCAAGGTACAGTTCCAACCAGGGGACAAAACTTGATGAAAGTAACCTCAGGGCATCACTGAGGAATATATATATATATATATATATATATATATATATATATATATATATTATATATATATATATATATATATATATATATCATGCAGTATTACCAAGTCAATGTGAATTCATGAATATATCACATATTCACCTAACAATATAAACAGTTAGTGGATTCTGACGTAGAAAAATAGCATTAAGAAATACCCATAATGAAAGGATAAGAGGGGGTGGCGGAGATTGTCAGAATCTCACTCGCCCGCGCCTGGAAGGCGATGAACAAGGACAAATGTGAACTCAACTAGCAGCAACTGCACAGTGGCCAATGGTCAGCGTGGCGCACAAAGCACACGAGAACCCAGAGCCGGGCCAACACGAAACCCTGGCTGGGAGCTCAGACTGCTGACGACTATGAGACTGGACAGACGTGGGAGAAAGTGGCTTGTATTTAATGTATTATTCCATGCTTGATGTATGAAAGCTTGTATGCTCTGTGGAGACTGAAAGTATGCTTTATTGTATGCATTGATGATCTTGTAGATTTGTACATACGGAATTGTAAATGAGACTGCCGCTAGTTTGTGAGCGCTACATTATCTGAAGAATGTGATTAAATTGTTTTCAGTTATGTTACCGTGTGTTTCAGTACAATCATTCGTAGTGTATGATTGTGTTTCACTCCCTGTCAGAACACACGAGCCATTGTTAAGTTAGAAGTAAGATAAGAAGTATGACACATTGCAACTATAGTTATATTTTCAAGAATCACAGTTCGGGGACTCATCTCAGAAATTGAGCATGAGCCTTCAGTTGTGAGATGTAGGAACCTACCTGATGACACTTGAAGACCTAAAGTACACAGATTATAAACATATGCCTATGTTTCTAATTTAAACATACATTAAGAATAATAGAACACGCAAACAAACATAATACGAACAGGTAATGTACAAACATCAATTTTCAAGCAAGGGAGATCACACTTATACAAGGGACACAAAGAATTAATAGGGATTATGAGTACACAGATAAAAGATCTATCAACAAGCGGAAGCTAGACAGGGATAGATCAGCGGACACAGATCTTGAATAAAGATGTTGAGGTAACATTTTACGGAAGCCATGGATAATATATCCATGATTAGAACCATTAAAAAGGGACAAATTGTTGAGGAGCATCAATTTTGGATGTCAGAGAGGCGTATTTTATGGGGTAACCATAATTATAAAACAAGATAACCTTGGTTCGTTAACAGCTTCCAGTAGTGAAATGTAGGAGAGTAGTGACTCTTGGCAACATATCAAGAATGTTAAACTGATAATAGACCAGTGGGTAGATACTTCAACGGTGTTTCATACCCGTATGAATCAGAGTGGTACCTAAGTAGAGTGTTTTGACGAATTTCCACAACACACTGACAAATTAGTTCTGACTAATTTTTTATATGCATATACGACATTGTGTCACACCCTTTGGAATGAATTCGGTGACACAATACCCGGGAGCATGGGAGAATGTCAGAGTGTTGGAAGTGTAGCTACAGGACATAGAGAGGACAAGGGACAGAATAGAGTCAGAATGACATAGATAAGGACATACAGAACACAGGTAAGGACATCGACAGTTTAGTCGATAGAATAGAGACAGGACATAAGTCAGGACACAGAGTGGTCATAAGACAGGACATCTACAGGACAGTAGATAGAGTGGAGACAGGACTTAGGTGGGGACACTGACGTGTCATAACCAGGATACCGGCAGGACAAGACCAAGTGATAGGAGGGGACATAAGTTCACGGGACACTGCCCTGAACGGACTAGACGTCAGGACACTGAATAACCTAACACGGATGGACTGCAGTACGACGTGGCTGCTATGACAGCACAGGGGTCACGAACGGCACGGGGTCCAGTACCACGAGTCCAGCCGACCAGCCTGAAAACGTCAGACGGGACTCAGACAGTTTGAGGGGAAGGACGTTGTGTTTCTGAGTGAGTGTTTAGCTATTGCGAGAGTGCTAGTTTGAAGATAGCGAGTGTAGGACTTATGTAATTGACTGTGTGCTATAAGCGTACGTAAGGCGGCATTTGTATATATATGTAATGAAGTCACCGCCTGTGGGCACATTGTAACTGTGATCACGTTCGCCTGAATAAATTGCGAGAAGAACCATATGTATGACTGATGTTTTCCTTGAGTGCGTATGAAGGAGTTAGGATGCCTGTGTGCGTGTGAGACGCTGACAACGACCATTCATTTCATCCAGTGGGGTTGAAAGTATGGAGCTGTGAGTTCTAAGATGGCTAATAAGGCCTAGTTTGGCTCGAAATATTCTTTGATAATGTCTGCAAAAAATGCTTGACGTTCCAGGAGGAGGATCTCCTGCAGGGGTTTTTCTGTCCAGCCTTTTCTTCACAGCTCTTGAACAGAGATAGAATAGAAATTTAATGGCAAAAAGATAACAAAGTTGGGCATGTAATGTCACTGGTTGTGTTTGCACAGAAAATCTCAGTTCCAATGTTAAGTTTGTGGATGGCAAGAATAGACAATCACCAGAAAGTAAAGAAGTAAAGCTGAAAATGTAACATAATTCTCAAACAGATAGCCCTGCTCATCCATCCATCCATCCGTCCATCATGTGCCATGCTGGTAAGCGTGGGCGGTCATGTACTGCCATCTCACTCGATCACCAGAGTCGTGTATTAGCTCCGTGTTCCTGTCTCGACCATGCCACATGGCCAAGCCATCCAGGTATTTACTTCTCGGTCTTCCCCTTGGTCTCTTCCCTTCGATCTTGCCAGTCGTCACCAAGTTCTCCAAGTCATTTCTTCTCATAAGCAAAGGCTAATGGGCGAGTCTTGAAAAAGGAGAGCCTGGCATATGAGACTACAACCTCCAGCATGAGAATGTAGGTGGAGGCAGTAAGAGTGGCATTCCAGTGGCTAGAGGAGACTACTGCAACACACGTTGTGTTCATTACAGATTCAAAAAATATGCTTAGCAAGGTGGAGGAAGGAATGTTTCGTGTGGAATGGCTCTCGTCGCTTTAGAGGTCACAGATTGTGAGAATTGTATGGATATTTTGCCCTGCCCATGCGGGTGTACGGGGGAATGAACAGGCTGATAGGCTAGCAGGGAATGCACCTCTTGGTGGTATCTTGCCTATGGACAAGGGGGAGGTGGTTGTGCGCTTGTGGGACCAGGTGGAGAAGGCGGAGGAACAGATTGAGAACCCATATGTGGAAAGAATGAGATTGCGGGGGATCGGCAGGGGTTCTGGAAGAATCTCAAAACTGAGAGGGAAGACCAAGAGAACTTTTAATCAGATAGCAGTGGGAACGATTAGTAGTATGACTCTTCGCTGGCTGTTGAACGAGGGGACTGAGCATGTATGGGAATGTCCTGAGTGCAGTGATGTCGGTTCTTAACTCAACTCCTATTTTAATAATGTCGCAGGTTCTGTGTTAAGGGTTACAGACACAAATCGTAATCCTGCATACTGAATTTAAAACACAGCTGCGGAAATTTGGCAGCAGATTGCTATGTGTTAGTTTTCATGCAAAGGTATGAGTGCAGGTCATTCAGAAACCAATGGCAAACTACTGAATGTAAACTAATGGCAAACTACTGAATGTAAACTTGTTAAGAAATCACAAACAGTCAAAGCATACTGGGGTTGACTGAGACATCCTGTAAAGGATATGAAACTAACTTGTAACCGCTGTTCAATGTGAACACAAACTGCTTGATATACCCAAGATGTTCACCAGAATAGCAATGTCAGATCATTTAGGTTTCAAAAACATAAGAACACATTCCTACATACGTATTATATGTCCACAAAATTATCTCTCGCTAACAAACATTGTTTGAATGACAGTAAAATTCCCAAGCAACTTTAATTTCTATGTTCAACATGTTTTTCAAGAAAGAAAGTGTCCATCCAACTTTATTATTGTGTCCAGCATTAACATCTCTGTTTAATACGTGTTACTAGCAGGAAGTGAGCAAGAGTTACAAAACCTGGTGGAACAAGTAAACAGGCATAGTGCAGAATGTGGCTTAAATGTTAATATCCCCCCCCTCCAAAACAACAACTAAAATTTTTATAATCAGAAGTGGAAAGGAATGGCCATCAATGAACATCACAGTTAACGGGGAGATACTAGAACAAGTAACAAGTTTCTGCCTATCTTGGACATGTAATAACAGATGATGGTAAAGTGAAACAGAAATCAATACAAG
The DNA here is from genome assembly GCA_014155875.1 of Cepaea nemoralis. Taxonomy (NCBI): domain Eukaryota; kingdom Metazoa; phylum Mollusca; class Gastropoda; order Stylommatophora; family Helicidae; genus Cepaea; species Cepaea nemoralis. The sequence goes on from JACEFZ010008817.1 coordinate 46,246, forward strand.
AATAAGAATTACCAAACATGTTTTCAACGACATAAAATCAGTATTAACATCTAGAGATATTAACAATGCATTAAAAACGATAATTGCCAAATAGTATCTATACTCAGTACTACTATATGGAACTGTGATAGATTTTCTATAATTTCGGGGATGCTGAAGTTGTTTTACAAATCAAATTAAATACAGTTTTATAATTTCATATTACAACTTGTGTTTGAAGCTAATTAGTTTAAATGCTGTACAATATTGAGTTGTTTACAACATAATAGCAACTTGAGCACAACTAATGTGTGAATGTCTTACATACACAGATGTGCTGTCTGATGAGATCATCCATGATGTCAACATGCTTTACAAGAAAGGACAGACCAAGTCTGAAGTACTGACATATGCCAGCTGTGGTCAGTCAACAACAAGTGAACACAATGTTGCATGTGTGGATTCTGTTGCCTGTGATGACAATGTTACTGAAATAATTCAAAGACAAGATAATCATATGCAAATGTTACATACACAAGCAAACTCGGATGAAACAAATTCCATGAAAGAGGAGAGTACAGAACTCTGTGAGGCAGATAAGACACATAGATTGTTTTGTAATGAACGGAAATTGGAGTCTGAAGAGAACAAGGTGAAATGTAATGCTTCTGTTGTGACTTCTACAGATGGCAGGAAGGGAGAAGGAAACATAAGAGAAGAGTTAAAGAAGGGAGGCTACCCAGGCAGGAGGCCTGTGGCCTCTGGTTTACAGTCAATAATTGCCTTAAAATAGGTCAGAACAATCTTATGGTTGAAAAACCATACATATGTGATATTTGCAACAAAAGATTTACACAAAAGTGCAATCTTCTTAGGCATAAAAATATTCATGAAGGAGAGAAACGTTACAAGTGTGATGTTTGTAATGCAGGCTTTATGGGATTCTATCATCTGAAATTTCATATCATAAAACACACTGGAGTGAAACCTTACAAATGTGATCGTTGTGATGCTAGTTTTCTGTGGGATGGTGATCTTATAAAACATAAAAGAAAAACACACGGAAGAACCTTACAAAAATTTTGGAAAATTTTTTGGGATTTGGGGTAAAAAAA
>JACEFZ010008818.1:0-80018 GCA_014155875.1 Cepaea nemoralis
TCTCCCCCGGGGGTTTCGGAGAAAACTTTAACGCCTGGCCAGGGTGCCCGGCTCTCTTTTTGACTACAAGTGTTTTCGGGTTCGGGGGGCCCCTTTATCCCCCAACTTTTGGCTCTTGCAACTTTTGCCCTACTCTACCAAAAGATATCTTGAAAGTTTCCAACAAAGAGGAACATTTTGAGACAAGTGTGTTACCCCGGGGGAAAACCCTTTAAGGGCATTGGTTCTCAACCTTTTGGGCCCTTTCCCCCCCTTTCACCTATTTTCAGAACGCCACCCCCCCCCCTTCCCAAAAAATTTGGCCCTTCCCCCCCCCCCCTTCAGTATTTTCAGAACGTCACCCCCCCCCCCCCTCAATTTCCTATCAAAAAAACCCCTCCCCCCTACACAGTATAGTAAAGTGGAAGGCAAATGTAAAGCAATCTAAAACAAGTCTAGACATCCACATAAACATGATTTGGGTCTACGACTTATAAAAAATTTAAAAGGACGAGACATACATAACGTAAAGTATAAAGGGGAAAAAACAATGTCAAGTAACGGTTTGTTTTAACCATCTTAAAAGGGCTCTTTCCCCCCCCCCCCCCCCCTGGAAACCCTGAAATTCCCCCCTGGGGGAGAATTCCCCACCGGTTGAGAACCACTGCTATAGGGGATTTAAGGTTGCAAATAGTTAACTTGTTAGAGAGAGAGACTTTTATAGGGGAGGTAACATAATCATAGATTCTAAGGGACGCAACAAAGTTTACGAAGTCTAGTTTAGGTAAACACAGGTTATCTTTATTTGGACATTTCAACTGCATTAAATATTATTATATAACCAGATTCATCTTAAAGAAAAAATAAATACAGCAGCATCCACGGTGACAGCACTTTCGTAAGACTTGAAACAAAGAGAATAATTAATATATTTTCTCGTTAAACAAAACAACCAATGCTAACTTAATTACACTGTGTATTTGGTAATCAAGATGATTATCACCATTACCCTCCTTGAACAACAATTCCCCACTTTTGACATTTGATCTTGCCACGGCCACCAGCAGAGGCAGTTATCCGAATGACAGGTAGGAACATGGAACCTCATGGGGCCTGTTTGACTCCTGTAGAACTGCGAGCTCTTATAAAAACATTAATATCCGAATTGTGGCTGACTCAGTGACATGATTATTTATCGTCGAGCCTGGCGACATGCCATAATATAACGTCTCTTCTAAGGTTGAACAGGGGTAGAAGTAATGATAGAATGGATTCAACCTGTATGTGTTTCTCATGTCTTTAATTATTAGCTCCCTAAAGAATGCACAATATTACTAATCAAAAATTGCTTATTAGATAAACAAACAGGATGGCATCTTCAACAATGTAACATGATGATGATGATGAAATTTAATTGAGCATGATAGGAATCTGGGTATTCCACTTGAACTGTCTTGCAGGAGACTAGAGATACATCCTACGAAAGGCAAAACTAAAGGAACACAGCAAAGAATCACACTGAGACTATAAACCACATTTGGGGGACCGTACAGAGGATGGCAGACAATCTCTCTATATAGTGATGAGTGATATAAACTACACCATGGAGCAAGTATGACAGGAGGCTTCCTATCATCAGAAGCAGCCCCCCTTTGCTGAATGTTTTGGCTGCATTACTTTCTTGACACTCTTGTTCGTAACCTGCCTCCTAGCTACGAAATATTTTAATAATTGTTTATGCTTATCCCACAAATATGCCGCTGCATGTGTCTCTCCACAAGTCATCCTGCCCTGAGGGAGGTGAATATTGTACACTCGATGTGTCGTGACCTGCCAAAATGATCCCCTTCATCTGCAGGAAAAGAATCTGGCAACGTATTGGCAGGGCAGGAGCCACGCCAGCACAGTGGATAGCACGTTTCCCTGCCGGTCCAATAGTCATTTTTTCGAATTTCTATCGAGGCAGGGATTGTTTTCCACTGATGTGGGTTTCTCATATCTGTATAGACAAATCAGCATTCGATGGGTTATATGGTCTTTATAATGCCTCAACCTTTGCTTCCCAGAACATTCCCTGGTACTCATTTCAGGCTGGGTCAACGTGGGAGCCCAGTTTAATTTATAATATTTCAAAAGTCCCTGAATTGAGCAAGTACAAACACATGACAAATGATGTGGTAGGCAAATGTAGTTCCTTCCTCTGTACAGTCTGCTAAATCAAGGTTTCGAACGCTATGGTAGACAAGCCTTAGATCCTCAGAGCTTTTTGTTTAGAGAAAAGAATATTTATAGATGAACCTAGTAATGCTAAATGTTGGTAGCACAATAATCTACACAATTATTATCAGCTAGAGTCCTTGGAGGTTAGAAAAGGAATTCTTGCATGTTACCTAGAACCAGTTTTAACAAGTGGCCTGCACAATTTGTAAACAAGTTAAAAATTCCCTTTTAAGCTTAAGAGATGTAGCTTTACAGAAGAACGCTGAAAATTCCTTGGACAGCCAAAATAAATCATCTCAGAATTTTGAAAGAGGCTGAGACATACTGACAACATAAAATAAACATCAGAAAGAGACATCATAATTTTTTGGACACATTATGAAAAGACAAAAACTATAACATACTGTGATAACTGGAATGTGCGTGGAAAGAAAGATAGAGGAAGACACCAGGAGAACATTCTTGACGCCCTTGTGTCATGACACAGGAGGGTGCCAGCGCATGAATTGATACATGCTGATGGAGGTCGCAAAATGTGGAAACGCATGATTGCCCATACCTGTTGGCAAGGCACTTGATGATGATTAACTAGAGTGCAAGAAAACTTATAATAAAGAGTACCATTAACAGAACATTTGCATCAATGAATCACACTTAAAGCAGTTGATAATAGTCTAGAATTATAGTTCTAGGGGAGCTGTAAAGTGGGGTTAAAAATAGTAGAAAAGGATTTTAAAAATATCTATGTACATTTTGGACACATAGATAAATTAAATCATGAGTCACTGCAGTCATTATGTCTGCATATAAACAGGAAAAATACAAGTCAATTGACTGGCACCTTGCCGTCTTGATAGACAATTAGTTTGTAAAATAAATTTATACCTCTCCATAGCAAACAGCCTGGGCTAAATTTAGAGACCATGTGTTGCCCATGCAGCATGATCCCTCTCTGGGCCTGCCTAGTTTACTCCAGAAGAAAGGTAACAACAATACGTTTGGAACAAGACAAGCGGCAGAAGCTGCTGGATCAGCACAGCAATGATCTTACTGTCCACCTGTTGAAGCTTCCACCCTAGACCGGTTGCAGACCAAGGCTTAGGACCTAGCCTGCCCTGCCAAAACATTTAGTCTTTAGGTTGCATTTCCTGGCACTCTTCCGACAGACGGGTCTAAATAGTTCTGCAGTGAATAAGTGATTAGGGTTAGGGTTAGTGTTAGTTATATAAAATTATTCACTGCAGAACTATTTAGACCCGTCTGTCGGAAGAGTGCCCATTTCCTCACACTAGGGTATGTCAATTAACTACACATAAATATGGAAACTAACTAAAATAAGAAACCCTGTGTATGAAAGAGAAACCATGAAATAAATTCCACGATTCCAGGCAAGTCATGATTACATTACATCACTATGTGAAATGAAATTAGTGTGTAATACAATATTCAATTAAAACAGCCACTTTATATCCTAACTGTAACTCAAATGAGTTGAACATGATATCACTTATTTTGTTAACTGATTGAGTGTCGAATGACAAAATCGCTAAATGTGACCTCCCATGTGGATAGAAGGACAGTATATATCACCAAACAAGGCTCATCATGTTATTTGTTTTGTCATAGTATCTTCCGCAATTTCAATGCTCAGTGAATGGGAATTTACATGATAATACTCCTACCTGTTTATTTAATTGTGCACCTTGTTTGGTGCAAACTTACTGTTTGTTTGGCACTGAATCAGTTAAACAAGCAAACCAATAAATATATCTTATTTGTCTTTCACTTGAATGTTCAGGCATGGCTGACAGGGTATGGTGTCTGCTACAGGCTTACAAGGTATCAGGTTCAATTTCAGGACAGGGTTCTTGGAATTTGTTCACGAACCACAAGTATCTATTGACATCACATGTCCTTCTGATCTCATGGGTAGTGAGATTGTGTCTTACCTGATCAGATAAGGTTAACAAAAAACAGTAGGTTCCCATGTGACAGTTGTGCATATGTACAGTCTCATAGCAGTTGGCAATCACATAGAGTAGACTATACGGTTGCAAAGTTGTTAGGAATTAAAACCTAGATAGAGCCCGCTGAAAACCTACCCAAGGGTAGATAGTGCCCTTTACCTTGGCTGGAATCATGTCTGTAGAAAGCAAAACTTACACAAATTCTAAGTGTGAGCTGTATAACTTGGTGGTGACACCCTTCCAAAAAAAGCTCAACAAATAAAACAAAAATATCTGTTTTATATAATCGAGTGTTGATTTTAATATACTTTACCCCTCAATGGCAGTGATATTATTGATGGTCATGCTTTACTAGTGGTACGTGAGATATCGCTGTTCATTCTGGGAGTTATATTTCATAAATTTGTGTGAGATCAATTCTCATCCTTCAGTTATCATGTCATCCTGCAGCAGTAATTCTCTTTCATCACAGTTGGCTAGAAAACTCCCGACCCTGCACCCATTCCCCTGCCTCACACATGTCCTTGGCCAGGGTGTCTGTAATGTCCAGTGTCCACTGTTGTGTTGGTCAGCTCCGGCCTGGTCTTCCAGGAGCCACGCCTTCCATGACCGTTCTCTCTAAAGCGCTGGGACATTTGGTGTTGCCAAGATATTTTAAACATAGAAGCCACAAACAATATGTTGTACGATTTATTGCCTGGCATATTTCGCTGCATCTCGTATAAATGAATAATATTGTAGATGAAACGATTAAAACACCCAGTCCAGGTATTGTTCAAATGTGTTTTTTGTATAATGTATTTTACAATTCTTGAGTAAGATAAAATAATTAAATATTCATACACAGTTCATATCACAGATGAATCACAGTACTTCTGAACGCACAGATGAATTAATACAGTATATCACAAGAGTAAATTGTTCTTTTAAATTCACTTAAATTATTTCAATACAATAATACTTAATAACTGAAGAATGATGACAGACAGGCACAAACTGAGTGACCAATAAATGGATAAACATAATCAAGTTAACCTTTGGTTAGTCATCTTAGATATAGCCATGACCATTCAAAAACAAAAAGGCTGAAGGGTGACAACACAATATAAATTAAGTGAAAAATGATAGACAGAACTAAAATAAAGATATAAAATATGTGAACCTCCCTTGTCTCCGACTTGCCGTAGTGGAGGAGCTTGCGTGTCCCATTGACCCCATGTGCTTGTCGATGGATGAAAACTGCATATCGGACAGCTTATGGGATAGGGGCCAGACTAAGCGGGACACAACCTGCTGCTCTGCAGGTAGACTGAGGATAGCAGTTAAAAGTTTAAATCAGGCGCACAAAGGCAGAAGTTCGTGGTCCGGACACATACTCCAAGGCTCCCTGTCGAGGGTTGAGGCTGAACGCTCGGATGTGAGAGCCGGGCCGATACCCACCTACCGAAAAATGGATGTGAGATACTGAGCACGCTACGTGCCCAGTTCAGATACTTGTCCGAAGGCTCTTAGCTGGGGGATACGAAGGATTCCCGGATGAGAGGGCTGACCGTTTCTCGTTCACTGCTGCACGGAGGTAAGGTGCTGAGCCGGCAGCACATGTAGCCTACCTCGTGAGCGAGTTCTAAAAGGTAGAAGTGCCCCAGTCGAATAAAATGGTTACGAAAACTGTCTGTATCTTACTCATAGAGAGTGTAGACAAAGGTGGGAAAACGTCTCAATAACACGAAATGGAACACACGGCTAGCGAATCCATTGCGTGGTCCAAAGTCCAAAGCGAAAGATTACCTAGTGGATGTCGCCCGTAGACTGACCGTTCATTGTGTGTTCTTGAGCGACCAGTGGCAAGCGAGATGCCTAACACATGGGCGTGAGGAACTAAAGCAGCCATGTGCAGGACTTGGCAACTCCTCGGGTGAGCCCAGTCTCAGAACAATATGTGCCGGCTCTGTAATTATGGAAGCCTCCTTGGAGGGAATGCCCATGGTCTGCCCCTGCCTTCCCTTGAGGGCTGACCGTGATGTCTATGACCGTTCTATCTTGACCAGCTGAGATGTGGGCGACATCACAACAATAAGTCCAACGTGCCTCGAAACCCGAGGAAGGCTAACCTCATTAAAAATGCCCGCCGAAGTCCGAAGTGCCGTCCTACGGGTGGCAAAATAAAAATTGGCACTACGCATTTACGTCCGAGTGAAATGTCTCGTCCGAATGTCTCCCGTGCTAGGAACAGCTTTAACTACCTAGTTTCCCGAATGCCGCTCTTGTTCGCAACAGATCTGACTAGGTAGTTTTCCGAATGTTCGTCGTGCCTGGAACAGATCTGACGGGCACAATGACAAGCACATGTCCGAACCGTAAACTCGCTAAGCGGATACCAACTGCAGACTAGTCTGGTTTGTGCGGGAACGGACCGGGGAAAACGAAATGCCCAATATATTGAAGTGAGGAATTAAAGCAGCCATGAGCAGGACGTGACGATTCCCTCGTTGAGTCCAGCACCAGGGCGCTATGTGTCGGCTCTGCAATTATGGAAGCCACCCAGGATGGCGGAAAATGCCATGGACTGTCCCTGCCCTCCTTTGAGGGGCGACCATTAAGTCTTCGACTGTTCCAACTTGACTAGCTGGGGTGTGGACGGTACCACAAAAGTGAGAGGCTCCAGGAATGCTAACCTGGTCAAAATTCCCCCTAAAAGTCGGATGTGTTGGCCTAAGGGTTTCGACCCAAGGGTGCCTAACGAGACACACCGCAATCACATCTGAAAAAACACTCCGGATGAACGCAAAGAAGAAGATGAAATCTGTGAACAGCTAAAAAATAAGCATAATAAATTAAGTACTTGAACAAAAGAAAACACAAACAAAAGATTACACAATTTATTTCCTGGCAGATTTCACTGTATCTCGTCAGGTGAAAAATGCCAAGCAATAAATTGGGTAATCTACTGATTGTGTTTTCATTATTCAAACTTACAACAAAATATGCCAGGCAATAAATCATGTAACTTATTCGTTGTGTTTTCATTATTCAAACTTACAATGAAATATTCCAAGCAATAAATTGTGTAACCTACTATTTGTGTTTTCATTATTCAGACTAACAATAGGAAAACAGTGCTTAAATGTTAGAAACTGCTCACAGAATACAAGAAAATAAAAATAGAAATACAATGCAGACAAATGGTGCCCAAACATATTTCTCTAAGCCACACTTTTGAAATGAAAAATGTGCTATCTAAGACCACATTTTATTTATTGATAAGATATATAATATATGGCCTTTGAATAATGCGGCCTCTATATAACCAAAAATGTATTTCAAACTGCTGGAATAGAAGCAAAAATAATTCAAGAAAGATTTACACACTGAAAATATACAACCATCATAAAGCCACAAGAACTACACAAGAATCACCCATATGAAATTTATCTGTTCTAGTCTTGATAAATTCATGAAGTTATTTCTGATGTAATCTTTTTTTTCCGCATAGGGCCTATCCTTTACAGGTCATCGCTGTCAACATCAGAATCTTTCAGCTGATTGTTGATTGTTTGGCAAGATTACGCTCAGTAGTTTGCCATTGCTTTCTGAGCGACCGGCTTACATACCCCGTAAGTCCGGGAAGGTTAACCCGGTCAACAAATGCCCGCAGAAGTCGGATGTGTCGGCCTAACGGCGCAAGAACGCAGCTCTGCTGTAAACAGGCACAACGCAATCACGTCCGGAAAAAAAAACTCCGGATGAACGAAGAAGAAGGAGAAGATACCCCCTAAGTTACCGACGCGGAGAGAACCGCTACCGATTCTCGCGCACGTCACGTTACTCACGAGAGTATACAGGATTACCGAGAAAGTCGTGTAACCCCTAGACCAGGGAGACGGCACTCTGATGTAATCACAAGTGAGAAATGAACCGTCTATTATGTTTATACTTACACCTAACAGTTACCAAGTACAGCTCTGAATATTTTTTTCATGAGGTTCACATTCTGTTCATTACTTCTGCCTGGAACTGCAGCTGTGAGGGTTTCAATTTCACTCTGCGAAAGAACATTTCTATCTGGTATTGTAGCTGTGAGGGTTTCAATTTCACTATGTGAAAGGACATTTCTGTCTGGTACTGTAGCTGTGAGGGTTTCAATTTCACTCTGTGAAAGGACAACATTTCTGTCTGGTATTGTAGCTGTGAGGGTTTCAATTTCACCCTGTGAAAGGACAACAGTTGGTAGACCTCGAACAGCCTGTGGCAGATCTTCAAATTTCAGGCTGTATGGAACAACTAACATCATACGAGTGGCACCCGCCTTGCTCAGAACATTGCTGATGCTTGCACTGATTATCCGTTTATACATTCTAGATGCCAAATTCTCATTCTCATTTTGATTGTCAGCCATAGCTCCTTCAGGAGTACAGCAGTCCTGACTTTCATTATTTACAGCTGAACTTTCTGGTACAGTATGTCCACTCTCGGATATCATGAGACCTGCTATCTCTGATGCCAGAGACAATGAGCCAGTGTAGGGGGCTGTCAAAACAAAGATGGATACATGTGAGCTGCTTATGACTTCTAGCTTCTTTTCCAGGTACTCGTCTCCGGCGTAGGTTTCCTCATGAGCACGAACAACATTGAAGCCAAATGTTTTTAACAGAACTAGTTTTAGATACTCTGAGATATCACGCATCATTCCTCTTTTCAGTTCACAATCATCATCAAAATCACTCACAATAACAATATCATATTTCTTGGAGTTTTCTGTAACACAGAACTCATCATTAAATAACTGCTTCCATACATGATCTGGATGATATTCCCCAGTGTTTTTTCCCAGATATGTTTCATTTAACTTGCCTTCAGCAACTTCTAGCACCAGCTGTCTATAGACTAAGCTGTTTGATAACTTAGGTTTTATTCCTGGCTGCAGACTTACTAGATCTCGAAACAATAAAGCTCTGTCATATGCTTTCATGTTCAAATAACGCTGCAAACACTGTTCAATAACTTCTATCTTCTGAAGCTCTGAGGAATCTTGTGAAACAATGTCATCAATAGCCTCCAAACATCTATAATCACTGATGAACTCACAAATTCTAAACAGTTTCTCCCTGCTTTCTTTTTGTCCTTCATTTTTAAATTTCTTTTGTAATGTGCTAAAGGCATTCCATAAATCGGTGGCACACATTTCTAGCTCTGGCACTGAAGCTGCCAGACAAGATGCCAGTCTAACAGCTACAGTAAGGCGTTCTTCACTCTCAGCTACAAGCCGCTTCTTGTTCACTTGGTTCACCTCAGCTTCAGCTTCTTTAGCACAGCAGATTCCATAAAGATTGTATGCATTTACAAGGCAAATAGGATCAGTTGTTAAGGTCTTGAAACTGGCATACTCTTTAATCAATTCCTTACATGTCTCTTTTGATTTCTCATAATATTCTGTCTGAAATAAAATGTATGCCAAATCATCCACTGCTTTCTTATTCTGACAGCAGCTTAGCTCAACTGCTTGCTTTAGATGGTGAATCGCTTTGTCTGTGTAAGGATTATCTTTGCTGAAAGATTTGAACTGACTTGGTACTTTTATAATGTGTTTTAGACGATTCTCTATCTGTTGTTGACTGTTGTTTAATTGTGGTAACACTTTAAATCTACACCCACCTGCACCTTGCGTGTTATTCTCCGAGATTGGATGACGTGCATTATGTTCTGATCTCTGATGATAATTTCCTCTGTTGGTGCCTTTCATTTCAACTGCATTGCTATCAAATCTTTTAAGTTTATATTGCCAGCTAGTCTTAACATTATATCTGACATTTGCACCTTGTATATTCTCCAAATATGTTCTTTTTGTGTTATTTCCCTGTTCGTGGCGTGCAGCCATTTTCTTATAAGTTAAACCAAGTTGGTGGTGTGCTGTGTTTGAATTTATTTTTGTAATTGCAGTTTTTAACAACTGTTTAGATTTTTTTAAACACCCATCATCATCGTAATATCGATACAGTTGTCCAGCTATTTTTAAGACCTTCTCAGAAGGTCCATCATCGCAAACTTCAAGGGCTTCTTCACATAACTGTTTTGACGTTCTCTGTTGAACAATTTGACACCACTCTTCTCGGCTTAATATCCTGTCATTTTCACTGAAATTACGCTTATCACATAAATCATCATTATTTTTCAAGGAAGCCAGTTCTATCAATGCTGCAGCTTTGAATGATGTATTTTTTGATGTAGTACCAAGTTTGAAAAGACTTGTGGCAGCCTTCAAGGCAAAATCATGGCGATTGATATTCTCTGGGTCAGCTGAGTAGATGTAGAAATGAGTGCAGCGTCTGTATACTATAGCTAGCATGAGCTGTATTTGTTCATCACGTGGACGGAATAACAATACAAACTCCAGAAATGAGATGGAAAACTGGAGATTGTTAGCACCACCAAGTTGACGAAATGTATAACCGAGTTCACATATAGCATCAAGTTTGAGATCAGCAAATGTTTGTTGACATTTCAGCTTTTTAACTTTATCTAACATTGTATATGCTTCATTTAAATTTCCAGTTTTAAAGAACAAGAATGCTGCATTCACTAGTGCTACCAAATTATACATACCATGCTGATCTCTAATCTTTTTGTTCAGCTGAATAGCCTCTCCATATTCACCCAATTCTGCATACACATAAGTTAGAAGATTGTCTTTCCACACTTCATTATCACCTTCACTAACATCACTGTCATCACTAAGAGCCTTTAACAGGGACTTCCACTTGTTTGGTGTTACATCTAACTCACAGACATTCTTTCCTGTATAATTTTGACTGCAAATGTCAAGTTTACACCGTCTTAAGTTGAACAAACACGGAAAGTCTTCTGTATTTTGTACAAACTGTTGGTTATCTTTGTCCTGATCTTTATGAACGATATCAATCATACTCAGTGAGAAAGGTCCAGGCATTTTGTGTTTGCTTCCTGCCAACAAAGGATAGTCAAATATTAAACATAATAGAACACATTAGAGTTTACATGAAAAATTGTTGTTCTGTCTGACTTTAAGCCACAGTGGCATAATAGTTAGGGCACTTGCCTGCCAGAACAGTGATCCCGGTTCAATCCCCAGCTGAGGCAGGATTATTATTTTCTGACCAGTACGTATCTGGGGTCAACTCAGCCTCATACAATTGGGTAACAGACAATCTAAAGGATGTTCTGGAGATTGTCATTGAAGGAAAGGCAGCAAATAAGGGAACTGCCCAACCAGACAACCCCTTATGTCATGGCCTGGAATAAGCACAGTTCTAATAATTCACATATCAATGGCAATATCTGCTATGAGACTTCACTTACCTTCACGTTTAAGAATACGATTAACTCAGAATTATGACGCCTATTGTTTGGAGGTTGCAGAGATGGTTTTAAGAATATTATGTTTGAGCTAGTGGGCTAATAGGATATGAAAGAAATGAACCAGAAACATGAGTAACATTAATTGCAAGGACTTCACAAACAACAATACTAGCCAGGATTAAATAAATATGCAAAGATAAGATACTGGAAATCAACACAAGATTACCGAAAAGATAGGAATTATCTGTATACATGTACACATGTGAAACATGCACACTATATCATCATCAATTAGTTCAGTCTGTCAAGGACTCAGATAAAGGATTAATAGTAGAAAATACAGAATGAGTTAAATGAATGACTGAAACAGACAATAAACAAATAGGAGACATCTAGTCCAGACAAATGTAAACAAACCATGTTAATGTCAACAGAGTTAAACATAGCAACAAAATACAGAGTTTTAAGGGTAATAATTCATGACTAGAGGAGTACAATTGAACATTCACAAAAGGCAGAATCTGTTGAGCCAAATTGCTGACAGACTGTTTAATTTTATGTCAGGACCGCATCAACAATGAACATTTATGTGAACTCATGCCCAATATCTAATCGTAACCTTAATTTTGACCATATATTTTCAAGTTTCACTGTTTAACCAGCCAACGATAGAAATATGTTCCATCTGTTCATGTTATGCCTCAAGAGATTTCATCATGGTAACAGCACAGTTGTCAACATTGTGAGCTGTATAAAACAGCCAGTTAGTGTATGTAAAAATGACCTTGTTATGCTTGTCTGACAGGCTCTGATCAACATCCGGGCATGAGATATGTTTATTCATTATTGTCACAGACTCACCTAAAGGGCGGTACCAACCTAAAAGAACGAGACACTGGCGAAGGGATATAAATCCAGCTAAAGGGAAAGAACCGAGTCACTCGAAGGCTCGAATAATCTAGAGCCTTCTCGAAGGAACGGTCAGTGGGTCCACAGCCACGTGGACACTGATAGGGCCCGCCGATTGCGGGGTCCACGAGAAACTCAGAGAGAGTTACCACCCGTGTCGGAGTGCGACACGTGTGGAAGGACAGACACGGACTGGACATCGAGGAAGCAACATGGCTTACCTTAAGGGGACTTGATAGTTTCAGACCCAAGTGTTTTAGGGGTCTTATACATACATTATTATATGTTAGATAGCTGCTAGAGTTATCTGTGATAATTCATGTTCATTGTACACTCCTGTGATACGCAACTTGTAAATGCTGGCTTGTGAAAACTCACTTCGCCAGCGTACTGTAATATAACTGTAAATAAATGATGCTCGATTGTATCTGAACGGAGTTTGTTGCCTGTATGAGCCCGAGTTTCAATCCCCTAGAGATCTAGGACTGTGACAGGCTATTTGGGGGCAAACGCCGGTTTTGGCATACACAAGCTTTACGTTTCAAACAGCTCTTGGTTTTGCCAAGTAAAAAAATATATATTCAATCGTTAATATCATGACAAAGTTAAAAACTTTGCAGCTATCTGTGAATTGAGCGATTATAGTCCCTCTACAAAATATTTGAACTGATGATAATGTTTATTAATATTTGACATGACTGTGACAATTACAGTGACAGTTACTAATTTTTTTTATTCCAACATCAGATTGTTCCGCGAAATATCGTGTATGTAACCTGTTCTCCAGCAGTGGCGAGAAAACAAGTCTACAGTCGAGAGCTCAGGGAAAATAAGATGAGTTTCATTTCATGCTCATTACATCCTTAAGCGATACTCACCCTCATCCATTGTAACATTTTTTCTATGTATTGATTTGTATGTATATGCTAATGTTGTAATCAAGTAAATCTTTTCATATAAATTTGAATGTAAACATTGAGGGGGGATAACCAACTTTTGTACACCCAAACTAATTTCAAAGGGATTTAATTTCAAGAAAGTAAACAATAACTAAAATACAAGATGTCAACATTAGAACAGTGCATTGAATTAGGCATTACGTTAGGATATAAAGAAGAAAAACTTTCAGAATGGGCACAAAAGACACATTCAGAAAATATTGCACGAGAAGAAAGAGCAACGGAAAGAGAAGAGAAAAAGTTGCAAGCAGAAAGAGAAGAGAAAAAGATACAGATGCAAATTGAAGCAGAAGAGAAAAAGATACAAGCAGAAAGAGAAGAGAAAAGGATGCAAATTGAGGCAGAAGAAAAAAGGTTGCAAGCAGAAAGAGAAGATAAAAAGATACAGATGCAAATTGAGGCAGAAGAGAAAAAGATGCAGATGCAAATGGTAGAGAAGAAAATGGAGCTTGAGGCCGCGACCAAACAAGCCCAATTAAATGCAGAGACACAGATAAAATTAAAACAAATGGAAATTGACTCCAACGTAGAAATGTCAGTGAACAAAATTAAAAGCAAAGAAGATGAACAAAAATACAACAAATATAAAGGCCTTGTCAAAGCGTTTTGTTCAGGAGACTCTATAAGCGCATACTTAGAGAACTTCGAGTGTTTGATGACTTACCATAAGGTCGCAAAAGTCGACTGGTCATTTATTCTGATGAGAAATTTGGCATTAGAGCCCTTAAAAGTGATAGAGACAGTTCCACAAGATATGAGGAAAGATTATGATTATTTAAAGCAAAGAATACTCCAACATTTCTCACTAGATACAGCAGGCTATCAACTTCAGTTCTGAAAATTAGCCCATCTACCTAATCAAACCTTCATTGACTACGTGTCTACTGGGCAGGATATTTGTACAAAATGGATATCCTCAGCAAAGACAAATAACAACCATGATAAACTGAAAGAGTAAATTATAATTGATAAAATTATTACTACAATTCCAACACCTTTTTCTAAATTTTTGAGACAAATGGATTGTAAAACTATCCAAGAAATTGAAACCAAGGGGAGCGCATATTTTACAGCAAACCGCGGTATTTTCCAGTTAAACATGAGCCAAAATGAAACAGCAGCGGTTACAAACACCAAGTACTCAAAACCAAACGAATATAAGTTCAAACAACGCTCTAAGTTCACAAAACCAGTCAAATGTCAGTATTGTCATCTGACACACGAAGAGTACGCGATGTGCGACAAATCACCAAATTATCCACATCATCTCCAAATGGTAGTGGAAAAATAAAAGAACAAAAGAAACGCATATCAGAGAGCGGTTAAATGTTTTTTTTTTTTTGCTCGAGCTATGGCCATTTTTCTTCAGTTTGTAATGGTAGAAAGATGTTGAAGCAGGCCAATGCCGCATTAATAGACACAACCTCAGATGAAGAAAGTGAACAACAGAACGAATGCGACATCCAGAATGAAAGTTCGAGTGAGTTAGGCAACGCAGTACAGATCATTGACACCATCACTGATAACAAATGTAATACCTGTACAAAATTTCAGTTGGATACAACTCTGTTATGTGGTCACACAATCCCAGTTGCTAACGAAATGGCCAACTTAGCCTTAACACCAACAGGCAAACTAAATTATGCAACAGGTTTTGTAAATAACAAACAATGTACATTAATACGAGATTCCGGAGCGACTCTTTGTGGAATTAAGAGAACATTAGTTAGTGACAAAGACTACACACACAAATACGTAAGGTGTCGCACATTCGCAGGCACGATCGAAAGATACCCCCTTGCACATGCCGAAATTCGGACACCTTTTATATCAGGACAAGTGCTATGCGCAGTACTAGATAATCCTGTCGCCGAAATCATCCTTGGGAATCTTCCCAACATAAGATCTTGCTCTGAAAAGGAAATCAGAGAATGGGAACAGAAAAACTGTGTCCAAAAACCAAGCAACTATTCCAAAGTGAAAAACCACGCGTGCTTGTCTCAAACTGCCAAAAGCACAAGGGAGACTACCGATGACGTAATTCGAAATGAATTCACAGAGGTGCAGAATACAGGGGCGGTCGAATCTTTCAAAGATACCATCAGATTAATACCTCGAACTGAGGACGCCATCGATCCACAAATTAGTGAGCCTGTAAATGTGCAACAACACACACAACACACTAATA
Source organism: Cepaea nemoralis (assembly GCA_014155875.1). Classification (NCBI taxonomy): domain Eukaryota; kingdom Metazoa; phylum Mollusca; class Gastropoda; order Stylommatophora; family Helicidae; genus Cepaea; species Cepaea nemoralis. Next base: position 15,555 of record JACEFZ010008818.1, read on the forward strand.
TAGTAACAAGACAAACGACACACAAAACCCACACTGACCAACTTCAGGAAGCACTACAAATCATCTCACCTAGTATTACCACCACCGAGTTTATAGAAGAACAAACTATTGTATTACAACCAAATCAAGATATTTTACTATTACTACCTGACAAGAGAGATGTACTATCAACCTCTTGGCAGGGACCATTTAAAGTTGTGAGACGAATTTCGGAAGTTGACTACGAAATTTCTTTGAATGGAAAATTGAAAATATTCCATGTAAATATGTTAAAACCTTACTATTCTATAAATGACATTGACACGAACAAGCAGACGCAGATAACAGATGACAATAACAAGACTGACAAGAATGACAACAGAAACGAAACGACAGTTACTCGACAGAATGACACCCCGACAAACGAAGCATCGTTAACGACTCATTCTTGTGACAACGAAGACGACGGAAACATATTTACAGTACCGACGATATGGGATAACGACAAAGACGACCAAGGTAACGACACATTGACAACTATTAGTCTCGACGACGACGACAAAAACATTGAAGACAATTTACAAACAGTAGCGTCAGTAATAAATCAGACGGACTCAGACAATACAAATATTCCAGTACCAATTATGAACGACGACAGTACTATGAATGACATACATATCTCTGACACCTTGACGCAACAGCAGCGACAAGACATTTTGTCTCTTCTGAACGACTATAGAACTATCTTCTCAAACAAACCTGGACGGACTGACAAAATAACACATTCAATTGTGTTGACGGATCTGACACCGATCAAATGTAGACCATATTCGATTCCTTTACATTATAGAGCGAATTTAGATAAAGAAATTTTGGACTTAGAGAAAAATAGAATAATTCAGAAATCTGTGTCCCAATATTCTTCGCCGATTGTTCTGGTGAAAAAGAAGGACAAAACCATTCGTTTGTGCATAGATTATAGGAAATTAAATACCATAACCACGACAGATGCTGAGCCAATGAGCAGCTGTGAAGACCTCATCTTGAATATGTCTCAATCATCCTTATTTTCTAAGCTTGATTTAGCTAAAGGTTACTGGCAAGTGCCACTAGAACCCTCTTCAAGGCATATAACAGCATTCGCTACACCCCTTGGGCTGTACGAATGGAGATATCTTCTGTTTGGTCTCAAGAACGCTCCCGCCACATTTGTTAGGTTAACTAGACTTCTATTACACGGCATCAAGGACGTGCAATCTTATATTGATGATATATGCATCCATTCTTCAAACATGACTTCTCACTTACTTACTCTCCAACAAGTCTTTAACCAAATCTTGCTTTTCGGACTTACTATCAAACCTTCCAAGGTTGAAATAGGCTATAAAGAAATAGACTTCCTAGGTCATAGGATTTCCGAAGGCAAACTATTGACAGATGATAAAATAGTATCAAAAATTCTCAACCTAGAAGTTCCAACTACAAAGAAACAGGTTAGAAGCCTATTAGGTCTCATAAACTATTATGCCAAGTTTATACCAAACTGGGTAGAACTCACATCAGTTTTTTCTAATCTGTTGACAAAAGATCATCCAGAAAAATTTTGTAAGAGTATCCGCTTAGAGGATGCAATGTGCAAATTGAAATCAAATTTTTCCAACCCACCAGTATTACGATTACCAAACATAGATATACCCTTTATTCTAACCACAGATGCGAGTGCTATCGCCATTGGAGGGTGCCTGATGCAAGAATATCAAGGCACGAGACATCCGATACTCTACGTCAGCCGCAAGCTGAAAAAGGCAGAGATTCATTACGCCACAGTTGAATTGGAGGCACTAAGTCTACTTTTTTGTATGCGTCGATTATCTAAGTTCCTCTTAGGTTCGCATTTTGTTGTTTTAACCGATAGTTCGCCACTGCTGGTACTTAAGCAAGGTGTTCCAAAGAACCATCGTTTGGAAAGATGGTGTCTTCTTCTCCAGGATTTCGACTTCGAAATCCGCCATATCAAGGGCACTGATAACATTATTGCTGATTTTTTATCACGGCAAACTAATGCACCAGCAGACAAACATTAAGCACATTAACTAGTCGCCATATAAGAAGCTGTGATATTTTAGTCTGTTGCATAGAACAGTGTACCTCTACACCTACTAAAGAACTTTCATTCAGAAGTAACAACGCCCAAGTGAATACGTTACGTATAACACCCACGAACATGACACTTTGAGAACCCTATTTTACCAATTGCCAAGGTATTAAAAACAATCCGAGCGATATATATAATATCTGTGAAATGATTTCAACTAGTGAACTGACAGTCATCGGTAAAGATTAAGAACACTGCATACTCGCTATTGCTAAGAAACGTCACGAACAGACGAAATAGAACTACGTCGATTACAACATGCAAGGAACAACTATATTAACTGTTAAGATTGACGGCACGACACACGGACAACAGGAGGACAACACACATCGTCGCTGGAGTTAGTTAGTTACTTAAGTTACTATTAGGTAATATGTATTACACTTGTATTTAATTATTATGTATATAAAATATGTCAACCTATAACTTGTAGATTTTCTACCATAATATTGCAAGTATTTCCACTCATAGGTGAAATATTTTTCCTATACAATTTTTTCTATTTAAATTATAAACTATTTTTTGATTACACGTACAAAAATTACTTGTTACCTTAAAGGGAACATATCGCCTAATCCATTTTTCTAAGGGCAATAACACTTACCTCAACTTTATCTATATATTTTAACAAAATACTATTTTGTATGAAAGACGAATGAATGAGAGAGTGAATGAATTAAATGAGAGAGCGATATACTGAGCGGACAAATTGTACGCAAAACGTATTTATTTTAATTTGTCTGCGTCTTCATGTAAAAATGTATTACCTGTCTAAATTGTTGATACATGTTTAATACATTACATCTAAGCGCCACTGCTTGGAATGCCCCGAGCATGCATTACACACGTTGGGGTAATTCATGACAAAGGATATCCCAACTCGTGACGCTTGGAGAAACCACACAGTGAGCACACACTTTATACAAACTCAAAACTAAACACTAACAATTAAAATACAGTCACTTTATTAAAACCAGCAACATATCATTCAATACACAAACAAGCCAACAGGAACACGTAGTCAGATGTGATAAAACAACAGCATAACTACATATTCAGCATTATACAACATACGGAAGTAAAAATGTATTGAAATACACACACAAGACGAGATTTGCAGGTGTACTTAAATAGCCAAGACATTTGTCTTGTTAAAACTCTCTCACACAGAGGTTTTAATATCTTGGTATCATATGGATACTTGAGAAGGGCGCGGTTGTAAAAACAACTGGGAAACGTCACGGTACTTCGGTCAGATAAGCATGTTTAAGAACATAGAAGAGAGAAACCTCTTCAGCAATCATCTTAAAGTGGTGTATGGGAGAATACATGAGTTGGCGATGCAGATATGTAAGTTGCCAAGTTACTATCCACCAAACTACAAACACCGACTTTATGTGATACTGTGACAGAATTAGTACAGAACTAATTACCATAGAATAACCCATCAAAGCAGGGGGGGGGGAGGGGGACTCCTGTCACAGACTCACCTAAAGGGCGGTACCAACCTAAAAGAATGAGACACTGGCGAAGGGATATAAATCCAGCTAAAGGGAAAGAACCGAGTCACTCGAAGGCTCGAATAATCTAGAGCCTTCTCGAAGGAACGGTCAGTGGGTCCACAGCCACGTGGACACTGATAGGGCCCGCCGATTGCGGGGTCCACGAGAAACTCAGAGAGAGTTACCACCCGTGTCGGAGTGTGACACGTGTGGAAGGACAGACACGGACTGGACATCGAGGAAGCAACAGAGCTTACCTTAAGGGGACTTGATAGTTTCAGACCCAAGTGTTTTAGGGGTCTTATAATACATTATTATATATTAGATAGCTGCTAGAGTTGTTGTGATAATCATGTTCATTGTACACTCCTGTGATACGCAACTTGTTAAATGCTGGCTTGTGAAAACTCACTTTGCCAGCGTACTGTAATATAACTGTAAATAAATGATGCTCGATTGTATCTGAACGGAGTTTGTTGCCTGTATGAGCCCGAGTTTCAATCCCCTAGAGATCTAGGACTGTGACAATTATCTTGTGACGCAACATCGATATATACGTGTTCTTGTGTATAACTCATATATATCGTTATCCTATCTGGACAACAATCACCTTAAAATTAATATCCTGTGTGGGTAAACCCGTGGTCAGCCGCTATTTGTGGCTGACTCAGTCGCAGGATTATTAATCTGAGCCAGTGATGAACACCAATATAACTTCTCTTCGAGGTTGAACGGAGTAGGTATAATGGCAATGGTATAATGGTAAGGCAGCAACAACAATGAACAGGTAAAGAAAAAGAGTCTGGGAGAACAGGAAGCTTACTGCCAAAACAAAAGTCCTTGTCTATCAAGCCTGTGTCCTTAGTACTCTTCTTTATGGCAGTGAAACCTGGACAACTTACTCACGCCAAGAGAAACGTTTAAACAGCTTTCATATGCGGTGTTTGCGAAGAATTCTTGGTATTAAGTGGCAAGACAAAATCACAAATACTGAAGTATTGGAAAGATCAGGTTGTGTGACGGTGTATTCCATGCTCAATCTTCGTAGACTTAGATGGATAGGACATGTTAGGAGGATGGATGATGGTAGAATACCAAAGGACATCTTTTTTGGTGAATTACAGATGGGTAAGAGATCTCAGGGTCGGCCTCTACTACGATACAAAGATGTGTGTAAGCGGGACATGATTGATATAGGCATTGATAATGCACATTGGGAGCAAGTCGCCGCTGAACGTGTTGCATGGAGAGCAAACATCAGATGTGGAATAAAGACAAAGGAGAAAATTATTGCAGATAAGTCACACACCGAGCGTATGAGACGCAAAATGGTGCATGATGGTGGAAATGACCACGTGTTCACATGCACCCACGGTGAACGGACATTTACAGCGCAAATTGGCTTTATCAGTCACATTCGCTACCGCCATAGGTAAAAGTTATTATGCCTTTTTAAAGCACAAACTATCGTCTGTCAAGACGGCAAGGTGCCAATGTAAATGGTAAGAACTCATAGAGTGGCTGTCTTATGGACTGTGTCAAATAATCTCTGCATGTTATGCTTGTCTAATAGACTCTCACCAACATCCAGGCATGAGATATATTTAATCTTGATCTTTTTGACGTAACATCGATATTTTCTTGTGTAAGAGAACTACGTGTCTTATGCACTGTGTGAAATAACCTCTACATGGCTGAGAGAGTGGTACAGAAGCTATTACCTAGAGGCCTTTCAAGGAATCCAACAGAGTAAGATCATCTATATCTATAAAACAGAGTGTATGTATATATGTATGTATGTCCTTTATTTGTTCGCGAACGGTCCATCCGATTGAGATGAAATTTTCTATACGTCTTCCTTTCATTCCAGAGCTGCCAACTGTGATATTTATTTAGTGTGAAATCGCCATCTTACTCAGTATTATTTCATTTTTCATTTTCCATTAAAATTTATATATAGCGAAGGGACTTAACTCTATAAAAAGTTATTTCAAGGGGCATAACTTTTAATAACATTGTTGTATAACTTATAGTCATATTGTTGTATCGTTTTCAAAGATTTATAAACTCTTTGTCTATAGTTATGTACCGGCATATGAGTTATAATAAATAATGATACAATCTTTAAGGCATTTTCAAAGTTTACATAAAAATAATGCATAATGCATAACATTGTAACTCATCTTTCTATACTTAAGAAGTTGTCTAAAAGATGTTGAACAATATCATCGCATCTTTAGTGTTTTCCGCCATGATATCGACACGATTCGCTTGACAGCACTTCTCAGCGCTATCAAGCCAAGACGCCTTACACATTTCAAGCAGCCTGATATAGATAGATAGATAGATAGATAGATAGATAGATAGACAGACAGACAGACAGACAGACAGACAGACAGACAGACAGACAGACAGTCGGTAACGGGAACGGGAGCTTATATGACTACTTATATGAATTAAATGAGATGCTCCCCACCAGGGACTGGGCGAAGCCGGGCCGGGTCAGCTAGTTTGTTTAATAAATTATTATTTGCTGCTGTGAGTTGTATCAAGCCTCCTGTCATCACATCATTGTTTTGTCAACCATCTTCTGCTAAGGAAAAAAACAGCCCTGTAGCAGGAGCCAGCTGTGGGTATGTGAAGTGTTAGGATCTTCACACTTGGTCAGTCTGACTGCATGGAGGAATAGGGGACCACTCTTCCCATCCTGTAGGAAACATCAGGAGCAAGCACTGAACACTCACCTACTGTGCTCATGCATTGTAACCCTGTAGCCTACCAAACATGTCATAAGAGGCAACCAAGGTGGCTCTGCCTGTGTGTTACTGTGAACCTTAAATGAAGCAAAGAATAGGATCACCATACAGGCCCATTAGGGGCAACGAAGGAGGGTTAGGCATAGGACTGGCTTTCCCATTCCTTAGAAATACTGTGGCTGCAAAACCCATCACATGAACAAGTCCACAGATAAAGAAACAAGAATAACCAAGCCAACGAAGAGTAAATGAGGTTCTTCTATAAGAGGTATGGCTGCTAGCAGAGAAAGTCACCTGGAGTCCTGATCGCAGATTATCCTCTTTTCACTTAGGGAATTTTAGGAATTGGCACTTGAAACATTTACTAATTGGTGCCTAGCACAAAACAGAAGGAATAAAAGGTACCACAGAATCACCAACGTGGAGCTCACGGAGAGAACTAGACAAATGCCAGTGAACCAAGAGGTGAAAATAATGACGCTGGCGCTGGATAGAACACACATTTAGAAAATCTGAGAACAGTAAAACTAGAAAGGGCCTTTGTCTGGAATCTACACGGCAAAAGAAAACCTAAAGTCACACGGAGAAGAGAAGCAGAAACAGAAATGAATAATGTGGGGAGGACATGGGATATCTAGGATAGAAGGGCGTCGAGTGAGTTGGTGGAGGGCTTTTGCCCCACTGGGAAAAATGGTAAAAGAGTTTCCACTGCAGATACTGCCATTGTGGTGTGAAGTGTTAGGCCTTCAAATATACTAGGCCATAACATATGAGATGGGGTGTGCAGTTCTTTTCTCGCCGTCTTTACTTCCCAATCAACTCTCGGAAAATTGTTATGTACCTGGGACCTCAAAGAGGTATCCCGTACGGATCCCAAATAATAATCCTATCTCTGTTGGGGTATGAACCATTCTCTTAGCAGCCAAGAGTACTGACCACTACATCACATAGGCTGAGATGTAGCCTCAGTCATGACATGACACCAGCTAGTTTTGTGGGAATGAAATGCAGATGTCATGAGAGAATTAAATTGCAATAACTAGGAATGTGTTTTAAATCACAATGCTGTGATCCAGAATATGATAAAAAGCAGAAAAACCAAAATCTCATACACAATATTGCTTTGCGACTGATCAAGTCTGTCTATTGAAATGAGTAGAATCTGCAGCATTTAGTAGATGCAATTGTTGCACACAGTGAACAACTTGGGTTAGAATTAGATTGTAAGAAGACAGATTATGGTCGTCACTATGAAGAAGGAAATTTCACAATGTACTATACAAGTAAATGGGAATATTCTTAAACAATGAATCGGTATAATTATCTCGGAATAGTCATAACATCTGATAGGAGATGCCATGAAGAGATTAGAACAAGAATAGCTATGGCGAAGGCAGCCATTTGCCAGCTAAGAACATGCTGACCGATACACATATGTCATTTACAACGAGAAAAAGAGTGTTGAGGTGATAAATAGAAGATGTGCTTTTGCATTGGATGTCAAAATGAGCAGACAAGCTGAAAAACATCTGATGGCTGTGGAAATGTGGTTTCTGAGGAAACTGCAAAGAATACCACGGACAGACGAATAAACAAATGAATAAGTCCTACAAGAAACAAATGAAAACCATAAACTGATTAGGGAAATTAGACGTAGATAGTCACAATTTTTGGTCACGTAATGAGAAGAAATACAATGGAGAACTTGGTAATAACTGACAAGATCGAGGGGAAGAAAACAAGGAGAGGGCAGAGAAGCAAATACCTGGATGGCTTGGGCAGGACACAGAGCTGATCCACGACTCTGGTGGTCGAGTGAGATGGCAAAACATGACCGCCTGTGATATATTTCCCAGTCATCTCACATTTTCCGCTATTATTGTCAGAAATATACAAATGGAACACCAGATCTGATGAAGCATTAAAAATAGCTGTGGAACAAGTAGGCGTTTAAAATACGGAGGATGATTGGTTGAAAATACTTCAAGTTTAGAAGAAAATCTCCGGACAGAAAGCTAGCTCAGTCCACGCAAAACTTTAGTGAGAACCACTAGCTTATTTGGTTAGGAGGTGAAGTGTCCGGCGTTCTGGTTCGACCAGGTAAGCTCTTCCACATATTTGCTTAAAGACGTCCCATATAAAGAAAGTAACACAGCATTGTAAGTATAATGGTCTAATTGTAATGTGTTTGAGCTTCCCCCAGATGATCAAAAACAAATGTTCTTGGTTGAGTGTGACATGTCTCACGCCCGTCTTCATACGAATAGCGAACACACCATATACAAGGGCAAAGTAAAGATAGACAACAGTGTTTAACTGGAAAGACAGACGGCAAGCAGTTTCCTTAAGTTTCCAAAACTTAAACCCCAGGAAGAAAATGCAGAGTGATTCAACGTGAACAAAGACTTTCCCGAAAACATAATCTATTACCTGTCACATGTCAACTGAGACCTACATCGGAGAAAATAGTATCAAGCGCGTGTTTTGATTTCATTAGCAGACAATTGCATAGGTCAGAGAGCGCACTGTTGATGTTTTCATTACAGGTAAAAACTCTGTGCCCGCAGCAAAGAAACTAGGAAGGATAACAGAAATTGTTATCGGTGAAATTGGACGGTAATTGGATGGATGTTGGTAGAATGTGATTGTCACGTCGAGGAGATAAAGATTGTGGTGTAAGAGGAGATATATAAAGTTACAAGCGGCAACTTAGGCACCAGTTTAGTTACCATGTGAGCCAGAAAGCAGACGTGTTTCATTTTGTGTGGATATAATACCTCTCCTGTAAATGGATCAAAGTTAACAGAAAGATGTCTTCTATAGAGATCACTTGTTCTTTGGGAGAATATATATATATATATATATATATATATATATATATATATATATAGAGAGAGAGAGAGAGAGAGAGAGAGAGAGAGAGAGAGAGAGAGAGAGAGAGAGAGACAGGCTCAGAAGATAAAGAAGATTTTCTTGATTTAAAGAAGAATTCTTAATGAATCTTTTGATGCGTTAATCATGTATCTGATGAGTGATACACTTTCTCATTTCACTATTTCTCAGAGTCTTCATAGACGATCTATACTTTAAAACAAAACTACTTCTATGATCCTTTCTCAGAGATAGTCATTATATTCTATGTCTGGAAAAGTATGTTGTAAAGTGTACTGTGTGTTCTGACTCTATATGATTTTGTGTTAAAATAATTCATATGTTTTATTTGTGAATGATACTTTTCTAAAACCTACCCTGTAAGATTTTGATGTGTATTGATGATTATGGGAACATGGGAAAATGATGAAGGGTTAGGCGGATATTTTCCCGGAAGAAGGAAAACATGGACCAGGCAGTGGGCTCATATCGCTCTACGGACAAAAGAAGGACTAGCCTGCAGAACGCCTGAAGGAAGAGGACATGTCGTGCCAGTAGGTGAGGTGGACACCTCCAACTGAGATTATAGAACAACATCAGGCACACAGGATAGCCAGGCTGGACTACCCTGAGCTAAGGAAAGGATCTCTTCTCCCTTCGCTTATATTTTTTCCCTAACCCAGCTCTTAGGTGAGATAGCTATATGGTTTTTGGTCCTATTTCTCAAGGGTGGTGGTTATGTTGAAGACAAAAACTGGGCAGAGACCTGTATGCTGATGGTGGTCATTCTGGAGGAACAGCATCATTTTACCTCAACTGCTTCTCCTATGCCACAACCCTACAACCCAGGGATGAACAGCTAAGTAACTGTCAGTATCAGTATAGTCTGTGTTGTCCTCGACTATAATAGACCAAGATACCCCCTGTCACATCATCCCACGTAGGACCTACTCGAGAGTATTTACTTCTTTAAACGCAAGATCTCAAGAACATCACCTTGGTATAGTTCAGGGTGCCTCAGGAACATGTAGCGTAGCCTTAAGGGGACATTCTGAACATTTTATATATACATAGATGCTATGCAGTGAACTGTGACATACATTTGGTTTAGTGCCATTAATGACTCAAACACGGTGTACCCGAACATTAGTTAGAGTTGGAACTTTAATTCCTTAACTGTGCTGATGATTTGTTTACTACCTCATTGATGGTATTGTTCTAATGTATGTATCTGACATCATATACCACGCTAACATCCACACACAACACATGAGCACACCACTATATTACCTCATTATAGTGTTTTGACGATGCACTTAGTGTTTTGTGTTTTACGTGGCGTTGTGTAATATTAATTAGAATACATTAGTTATTACAAAAGAGTGGAGCCAAGTGTGGCCGGAAACTACAAGTATCTCAGATTTTACCCGGGGAAATTTCCCTTATCGGAGTACTGTGAACTTCCGGGGCTCCACTGGCCCTCTGTGAAGAAACTTCAACTATTGATCACTAATCCGACCCCTAGGGATTCTTAACGAGCCATTTTCAGGTTTCTCAAACAGCTGGCTATTAGAATTTGGGGATCCCATCCTCATTTATTTTTTTAACTTACCACAAACTGGGTTGCCCGTCCGGGATTGTTCACTACTACAAGTTGGGTTGCCTATCAGGTCCTGACCACCACAAATTGGGTTGCCTGTCCGGTCCTGTTTCACCACCAATAGGTGGCCTGTGGCCGAAATTTTTTTTTAAAGACCCCAATACTAATTGATGTCTTGCCACTACGGGATTTTGTAGGTGTTAGATAACGGACACAGATACTACTAGCAATAGGTTCCCTGCCCCTAGAATAACTCTAAGAAATTTGTAACAGTATTTTAAGATATATTGATTGATCTACATGTGCTGATGTAAATGCTTATGTAAATTAGTATTTGATTGATTAACCTGCTGATCTTCCTACCTGTTCAACTTAGAGTAATTATCTGACTTCTAAAAATATCTACTCTGCTGTGGAACATCAATTCTGGTTCAGAATAAATATTCTGTTTAAAGTATCTAGTTTTAAATAAAACTATGGACAGATTTTAGTTACTATCAGTAGAGTAGACATATTTCTAGAACGGAAGAGGCGGCTAACTTGAGAAATCAGTTTATAGAAACCGGGAAGTAGTGCAGTCTCCAAGGCCTAGAACAGGCAAATTATGTGTCAGTAGAGTTTGAAAACCATGAAAAACTGAGGATGGATAAAGAAGCCTCAGATGAAATAGCTGAGGATGAAAAAGAAACTTAAAGCGAAAGGAACTTTCAGAGGAAAAGTTGAAAATGGAGAGAGAATTAGAGGAGAAAAAGCTACAAGGCTGACCTAGAGAATAAAGAGAAAGATCGCCAGCATGCCCTTGAAATGAAAAGAATGGAGAAGGAGATGGAGCTTAGGAGAATGGAGTTGGAAAACAATCTCCCAAACCCCGCACTTAATGCAAGCCCTATAGCCGAAGCAAATGCAGAAGCATCCTCTCTTCATACAGGTCCTATGGCGTTCCCTCTGGAACCATTTTCAGAGCACAGCGACACGATGGAGAGTTATCTTCATCGATTCGAGAGAATGTGCGATATGTGTGGTTTGGAGGAAAGTAAACGAAGTGTTAAGTTGTCCCAGGGACTGCGTGGTATTTCTTATGAGGTATTTTCCAGACTGCGTCCCGAGGAACTTGACAACTATGAGATTCTCAAACAGGCATTGCTTGCGAGATATGAAGTTGACGCAGAAAGCTATAAGAAGAAATTCAAAAGTGCTAGGAAGGAATCTGGAGAAAACTATGCACAGTTTATAGATAGATTAAAAACATATTTACATAAGTGGAGCACATTAGGTAGATTTGAGGAGACATATGAAGGTTTACAGGAAATGATCATCATAGACCAGCTGAAAGATAAAATGTCAGCTGACATGAAAGCATTTCTTACTCAGCATGGAGCTGAAAAATTGGATGCGATTATTACCATGGCAGAGAGATTTGAAAAGTCACAAAGAGAAGTTGGAGGTAATCGGCGGAATACACCCACTCCCTCGCAGGACGCTTCTCAGAAGCCAAAGGAAAATAATGGCAACAGTTATAGTAAACCTAAAGAAAAACCTAAAACCACCACCCACAATAGAAACCAGCATGCTTTGAGAGAAGGGAAACCGCATTGTACGAACTGCAATAGGACAGGACACCGCACGAAAGACTGCTGGCGAAAAGCCCCTCCTCATACGGTCGCATGTCTGGCAAAACAGGAAAGAAAGAAGGTGAGCACTGAGGATCATCCTTATCAGAATGAGCCTGAAGACACCAGGACCAGAATTCCTGTGATAGAATCAGTTACACTTAACGGATTCTCTACCACGTGTCTATACGATACTGGTCTACAATTTGATGCAATTGTTTCTACCTCATTAGTGAACCCTGAACAAATCACCGAGGAGACAATTGAACTACAGGGGCCTTTAAAAAGCACCGTCCCGATGTCATTACCCGTGGCAAAGGTAAACATAATTTCGCGTTATGTGACTGGTGAAATAAGAGCAGCGGTCCTAGATGACCCCATCTTCCCTGTCATGTTGGGATGTCGCTACGTCTTTTTAGGAGATCCTGGTAAGCCTCTGACTGTCGGCGCCATGACGACTAGACAGCAAGCTAAGGAAACTCCAGCGTCGACAACTCCGACAAATCCTCAACCAGAGGAATTGAAACAAGCCCAGGCAGCAGACAGCACCTTAGCGGCATGTTTTCATAAACTGCCTAAAGCACATTCACCCCCACATAAAGGTGAAATGTACATGAAGAATGGACTTCTCCATCGAAGGGCAGGAAAAGAAGGACAGGAGCACGCACAACTCGTTGTACCTTCTTCTTACAGAACTCAAGTTCTGGATATGGGTCATAGTCTACCATTCAGTGGACACATGGGAATCAATGCTACGACGCAAAGGATTTCTACCCACTACTACTGGCCGGGAATCAATGCAGACATAGTGCGATATGTCAAGTCATGTCCCCAGTGTCAGAAAGTGGCCCCAAAGCACTGGACAGTACCAGTGACATTAGGGGAAATGCCCATTACTGGCACAGCATTTGAAAGAGTGGCTGTGGCTATAGTCGGACCTCTCAACCGTACGAAGAGAAGGAACTGCTATATACTTACACTTGTGGACACTTGCTCGATGTGGGCCGAAGCAGTGCCTATGCCATCAAGCGATTCAAAGCATGTAGCTGAAGCTTTGCTTGGCATATTTACTCGGTTAGGATTTCCACTTAGGATTCTAACTGATAATGGATCACAGTTCAGAGGAAAGCTAATGGAAGAAGTGTTCAGTCTCTTCCATTCTCGACAGATTCACACGTCTCCATATCACCCTGCGTCGAATGGGACAGTGGAACGATTTAACGGAACCCTGATTTCTATCTTGAGAAAATTAGCTCATGAGAAACCGGAGACATGGGATAATATGTACCTGCCGCATTATTTGCGTACAGAGAAGTACCCCATCACTCAATTGGGATTGCACCAGCAACATTGTTGTTTGGACGACCAATCAAGGGACCACTTGAAGCTTTACTTCGTACTTGGACTGATGATCAAGTTGATGAGACAGTTGTGACTGCATCCACCTATGTGGCTGAGTTAAAACAACGTCTACAACATGGTTGGAAGTTAGCGGCATACAATCTACGGCAAGCTCGACGTAGAATTGCCAGCTACTTCAACAAGAAAGCAAAGGATCGAGAATTGGAGGTGGGAGAAAAGTGCTGTTACTTCTCCCAACTAGTCAGAATAAGTTGCAAATCGGCTGGAAAGGACCTTATGAAGTGACTGAGAAGATTTCTCGCACTAACTATAGGATTTCCATCAGAGGGAAACAGAAAATTTTTCATATAAACCTCCTGAGGAAATATAATGAAAGGCCTACCACCGAGACAGCACATCTGATGGCGTTAGCAGTGGCTACGGAAGTAGACCATGGAACCACGATGGGTGTGGAGTACCCTCTGCAAGCAAAAGAAACTTATCGGGATGTGGACATCAGTCCTAAACTCACCCAGGATCAGCAGCAGCAGATTCAAGAACTCTTAGCTACTTATGCAGATGTACTTACTGACAAGCCAGGACTTACAGATTTGGCCGAGTTCGACATGAAGCTAATCGACCATACCCCTGTGCGAGTCAAAACTTACCCAGTTCCTTATGCAAAAGCGACAGCTTTAAAAGAAGAGATCCAGCAAATGCTTTCAACAGGAATCATCTCTCCATCTGAATCACCTTACAGTGCAAGTGTGGTTTTGCTGCGAAAACCCAGTGGAGAACATAGGTTGTGCATCGATTATCGACAGCTCAATGCTATAACAGAGTTTCAGGCTGAACCTCTACCTGATCAAAACCAACTCTTCACTAGTCTCAGCCGGGCCAAGTACTTCACTAAGATAGATCTCAGTAAGGGATATTATCAAATTCCTGTAAAACAAGAAGTTCGTCCATGGTTGGCCTTCAGTGCCCCTGATGGTCACTATGAGTTTAACGTTCTTCCCTTTGGTCTAAGTAATGCTCCCAGTGTCTTCACCAGAATGATGAAGAAACTACTCAAACCACTTAAACATCCATCAATCAGCAACTTTATGGATGATATCCTGATTGCTAGTGAGACGTTTGAGGAACATTGTAAGGCCCTCCACCTTCTTTTCCAACGTCTGAAGGAAACTGGTTTGACAGCACGACCAAAGAAGTGTCAAATAGGATTCCAACAATTGGATTTTTTGGGACATACAGTATCTCAAGGATACATGACTCCTCATGAAAGAAATGTGGAGAAGCTGCAACAAGCACCTCGTCCTAAAACAAAGAAAGATATTAGATCTTTTTTTTTCATTGTGTGGGTTCTATCAAAGATGCATCAAAGACTTCAATTCATTAACAGCTCCTTTAACTAACCTTACAAGGAAAGGGGAGCCGGAAAATGTCAAATGGTCGGCCGAATGTGAGCAAGCTTATTCAGCTCTCAAGACAGCATTAACTGCTAAACCAGTACTTCATCTCCCGGATCTCACCCAACCATTCATTCTGCGGACTGATGCAAGCAACATTGGAATTGGCGCTACACTTCTTCAGAGGAAGGAAGATGAGCACTCACTCCTGTTTCCGGTTGCCTATGCAAGTAGAAAATTGAACTCAGCAGAGAAGAATTATTCTACCATTGAAAAGGAATGTTTGGCATTGGTTTGGGCCGTGGAGAAATTTCAAGCATATTTGTATGGGAAGCACTTTACGGTGCAGTGTGACCATCAACCCCTAATGTTTCTGGCAGCCTCAAGGAACCTGAACGCGAGACTGATGAGGTGGTCTCTGCTTTTACAACCATATTCGTTCCAGATCGAATATGTACCTGGAAAATTGAATGTTGGGGCAGACTTCCTTAGCCGACATCCTGTTCCTGATCAGGAAACAGAAACAGAGGTGAAAGGAACCAACGGGGAAGAGATGGATTAGCATTGGAGATTCGGAATGAAGCCGTGCCTGAAATTACAGTTTCTTGGAGGACAATTGTCTTGGAGGGGAGTTTTGTGACATGTCTCACGCCCGTCTTCATATGAATAGCGAACGAACCATATACAAGGGCAATGTAAAGATAGACAACAATGTTTAACTGGAAAGACAGACGGCAAGCAGTTTCCTTAAGTTTCCAAAACTTAAACCCCAGGAAGAAAATGCAGAGTGATTCAACGTGAACAAAGACTTTCCCCAAAACATAATCTATTACCTGTCACATGTCAACTGAGACCTACATCGGAGAAAATAGTATCAAGCGCGTGTTGTGATTTCATTAGCAGACAATTGCATAGGTCAGAGAGCGCACTGTTGATGTTTTCATTACAGGTAAAAACTCTGTGCCCGCAGCAAAGAAACTAGGAAGGATAACAGGAATTGTTATCGGTGAAATTGGACGGTAATTGGATGGATGTTGGTAGAATGTGATTGTCACGTCGAGGAGATAAAGATTGTGGTGTAAGAGGAGATATATAAAGTTACAAGCGGCAACTTAGGCGCCAGTTTAGTTACCATGTGAGCCAGAAAGCAGACGTGTTTCATTTTGTGTGGATATAATACTTCTCCTTGGGAGTAAGGTAATTAATAATTAATATGCCTCTCCTGTAAATGGATCAAAGTTAACAGAAAGATGTCTTCTATAGAGATCACTTGTTCTTTGGGAGAAGAATATATATATATATATATATATATATATATATATATATATATATATATATATATATATATATATATATATATATATATATATATATATATATATATATATATATATATATATATATATATCTAGAGACAGGCTCAGAAGATAAAGAAGATTTTCTTGATCTAAAGAAGAATTCTTAATGAATCTTTTGATGCGTTAATCATGTATCTGATGAGTGAGTGATACACTTTCTCATTTCACTATTTCTCAGATTCTTCAGAGACGATCTATATTTTAAAACAAAACTACTTCTATGATCTTTTCTCAGAGATAGTCATTATATTCTATGTCTGGAAAATTATGTTCTAAAGTGTATTGCGTGTTCTGACTCTATATGATTTTGTGTTAAAATAATTCATATGTTTTATTTGTGAATGATGCTTTTCTAAAACCGACCCTGTAAGATTTTGATGTTTATTGATGAATATGGGAACATGAGAAAATGGTGAAGGGTTAGGCGGATATTTTCCTGGAAGAAGGAAAACATGGACCAGGCAGTGGGCTCATATCGCTCTACGGACAAAAGAAGGACTAGCCTGCAGAACGCCTGAAGGAAGAGGACATGTCGTGCCATTAGGTGAGGTGTCCTTGTCTCATCATGAGTTGATCACATTATGACATTAAAACATCAGTGGAGAACAAATGCTGATCCCTCAGCAGATACTGGTCAAACTCCATCAAATGTTTGAATACCTTCCATTTAGGGAAAAGAGGGTTAAGGATCTCACAATTGAGTGGAACCACCCCCCCCCCACCTCTAACTCCTCCCATTACACCCACTCTCCCCCCCCCCCACTTTTTTCATGTTTATGTTATAATGACATATGATTTTGTCAAATGCATGAGTATGAGCAGTTTGTATTTTGTTTGCTCAATACATGGGTGGTGTAAGTGTAGGCCTAACAGTACGAATGTTGTTCATTCAATCCTGGTGATGTTGAATTACTTGCTGGAGACTGTAGAGGTATTGTGACTTATGAATATGAACTACAAGATCCCTCAGTAGTCTAGGGGATCCCAGGCATCAGCTCACTATCTCATCCATGAAGGATTTACCTCTGTGAACCATGTTCTACATACTGGAAAACGTATGTGTTGATACTGCCAGTGTAACCTTACATGCAAACAGGTCGAGCCAATAGGGCCTTATCACCTCTAGAACCCACGGCTCCACACCTTAACCGCCACTGGATGAAATGAGGGTCAGCATCATTCGTGATGGACAACAACAAACAACACCATGCATACTCAACATTGGAGAGGACCCTTAGACATGAACTGACCACATGGGACAGTCCTTATATGTGAGTTTTTGACATTGACTAATATCCAGTCCTGAGGGAGAAGTTATTCGGTGGCTACATTTCCGTTGTACAGATACAAAAGAGAGAGAGAGAGAGAGAGAGATAGAAGAGAGAGAGAGAGAGAGAGAGAGAGAGAGAGAGAGAGAGAGAGAGAGAGAGAGAGAGAGAGAGACTTTATTAGAAATTTGGCTGACTAGATATATTTCTATATATGGTATTATTGTGCTTTATGGGAATGATGTGTCATCAAATTTGTCTCACAATATGTGGCATTCTATTGAAGCCGCTCAGCGCGGCTCTTAATGATGATGATGCGGGTGTGATGTAATCCCCAGAACTTGTTGCTAGGCTGGGGAACGCTGGGTAATTTACCCGGCGAAAATTGGCGCACTATTTGCCCGAGCAAATCAGTTCAGGAAACAATCACCGATACAGACGGGCGAGTGGTCCCAAAAGGAGAAGACCCAAGCTGGTCTCCTCAACTCATCCTCACCCATGGAGAAGCCTGAATGCCTCCCGCATGACCTGGATGAGTTCTCTGTATTCCCCACCAACAGATGTACAAATCTGTGAAGAAGTAAAACCAGTTCGGCTGAACTCACAAAACATATTCTGCAAGAACGCGTGTGCACTGTTTTTGAGGATGTGACTCCTCAATCATGTATGAGAAGGAAACATATATGGGTTGTTTCTTACCCTCATTTTCCCCCACCTCCCATTTCCCCTTGCCCTTCATTTTTCCTTTACCCATCCCCTCCCAACTGATCCAATAGTCGAGTTTTCCATACCCTGGTTTATGCCTGTATGGTTAGAGTTGCAGGTTTTCTTTTCTGCTTGACTGGTTGGTTGTTTTTTCCCACTAATATTTGTGCCATAACCATGACTGTAAGTATGTTTTTGGTTAGGTCGCGACTTTTTCTTGTGCTTGTCCCAGTTAGCTTGTGGATGTGAGTGTCCCTGGTGGGTACTGAGGGTACCCACAGACTCGGATGAACATGGCTGAGGTCTTTCCATCGACCAGAGACCACTCACTATTGTGAGCAGTTATCCTTACTGTGGGATTTTTGAGTTCCATTTACTATACGCATTAACCACCGAGCTCTGGGGTGGGGTCAATGGAGAGTCCGCCCCTGTTCTTACCGTTACTGTTAGCCTTGAAATTCCTGTGTTATGTTCTTATGGTCTGTGGAGGGGTGTTCGGTCATGCGACCATGGATGTTAGGCAGCAGTGACCCTCACTGTGGGTACATAGGTTCCCTCCACTGTGGGAACATAGGTTCCCTCCACTGTATACATCGATCATGTGTTGTGCCTGGGTGTCCATTTACTTTCAGACCATGAGATTCATTCCATAAAGATGTCATCATAGTTATTAATGATGTGTTATGTTTAGTCTTTGTTGTTCAAGTGATGTTAATCATTATTTGTTCAATTCATTAATGTTGGCCCAGCCCGTCTAAGTGATTTATTGTCTGGAATATGCATTAAGGCATAGTTTCCCGCTAAAAAGTCCTGGATTTCTTCTCTCTTAAATCTTGTCTTTTCTTGTTAACAGTGGAGATAAGAGGTTCTCTTTGTATTCTTCTCTCCTTTTATGGTCCATAAGCAGTCAGTGTTGTGCCTTGATCTCCTCTATCATCTCTCTTATGTGGTTACACTATGTTGAGCATAAAGCGTTCCCAGTATGACCCTCATTCCACCCTTGATTCTATAATACATGTTTGAAATTGAATCAGGACTTTGATAATTATTGTTGGATGATGTTCTGTGCTAACGGTGTATGTTCTGTTCACACACTGGATGTCCTGTGCTGACTCCGTATGTGCAGTTCACACATTATATGTTATGTGCATACATCACCTGGTTATAGACTGATGGAGACCCTATGAGGTTGGAAAATCTCACACTAGTCCATTTACTTATGGAGGATGCATTCTTTCCTTATAGTTTTTATCCTTTTTTAAACAGTTTCCACCTCACACAGCCCATGCTTACCCGCATGGCACATGATGATGATGATGATTGAATACTATTAATTCATGTGTTTAATTAGAATATACGCAAAGTCAAACGACGCACAAGGCAAAGCAGACTAATTACAATAACGAGAGCGATTTGATAAACATAGCGAAACTAAAGTCTTCACAACACTACTACTGCTACCTCTACGAAGTGAACTAAGACCTATGTTAGTACTTAGTACTAGTAGTTAGTACTACTAATACAACTTACAAAAGTACAGTACAGCAAATTCCTGATATTTTATTCTAATCTAAACTCAAAGATTTAATTAAATAATTTGAATAATTTATAAATCATAAGAATCTTACGTGATTATTATACTACAGACAAGACAAGAATACTTTGGAATCGACTTTGAACTTTGAACCTACCAAGTATGTCTTGTTTTTTAACAGAAAGTTCCGGTAGCTATATTTAGCTACATTATGAAGAAGCATAACTAAAAATCATTCCTTGCAAACACTTTCAGTTTCTTTGAAGAACGAAGACACAAACCATAGAATGTACGATTTATTGCCTGGCATATTTCGCTGCATCTCGTCAGTTTCATTTTTTCCGAATATCCTTTACAGGACATTGCAGTCAACACCAGCATTTTTCAGCTGCTGTTGATGTCTTGGCAAGTTTTACGTTCAGTAGTTTGCCATTGCTTTCTGAACGACTGGCTCACATACCTTCGTAAATAACCAGCGCGACGCGATCCGCTGCCGAATCTCGCACAGCTGTGTTTCGTATGTGAGTATACAGGATTACGAACAAAGTCCTTAACAACCCTTGCCAGGGAGACGATTCGCTTTTCTACTATTAGTAAATATTAGTCAAAGGGAAGTAAGACAGGGCCGCATTCTCTCCCCATCCCCATTATTCTTGTTTGCACACCTTCATGCGTCAATTTGAATTAATCATTTTAAATGCTTTCCGGCATGATTGAATGCAAAGATTGGAGCTGTCAATTTAAGCTTGTTGGTTTCTCCACAGAGTTTGTCCTCACAAAACTCAACATGTATGCAGAAAATATATTGACAAAGGTCATCATCATCATCATCTTCCACTTTTCCCCTCAAGCATCGTGAGGAGGAATAATTGGCACTCCAGCGCCTGATGGATTGAATAATGTCATTCCGTGTGATTGTACAATGTCTTTGATGTCGTCATTTCATTTTCTTCTCGGGCATCCTCTTGCTCTCGTCGCAGATTATCTTTGATGTAGGGCCTGTGATGGTAGTTGTTGATGTTGCATTTTAACAGGATGGTCAAACCACTTGATCTTCTGTCTTTCAGTAAATGTGGCACAAAGTTTTGATCCCACAGTCTGTCTGATAACAACATTTCTTACTGGGTCTCGGATCGTTAAGTTGGCAGGCCTCCTCTGGCATCTCATCTCACAGGTGTTGATTTTGCGAAAGTGTGATTTGGATAATGTCCAAGTTTGAGATTGGTAGCATAGAGGTTTGTGTGAATATGTTGTTTATTATCTGTCGTTTTGCAGACATGGGTATATTTCGATGTTTCAGAATTTGTGATAGTTGATATGTAAGTGCACTTGCTTTTTGACATCTAATTGTGATTTTTCTATCCAATCTGCCATCTCTGTGATCATACATCCAAGATATTTTAATTCTTTAACTTGTTTCAGAGTTGTGCTATTTATCTGTATACTTAATGGACAAAGAGATCTGCTAACTTACATTACTTCGGTTTTGGCTATATTTATCCATCCATCCTGTGCCATGCCGGTAAGCATGGGCGGTAATGATTCGCCATTTCATTCTATCACCAAAATCGTGAATAAGCTCAGTGTTCTTGCCTCGACCATGCCACGTGGTCAAGGCATCCAGATGTTTAATTCTCCTTCTTCCCCTTGCTCTCTTCCCGTCGATCCCATTTGTCACCAGGTTCTCCAATTCATTTCTTCTCATAACATGTCTAAAACATTTTGACTGTCTACGTCTAAATTCTCTAATCAATTTACGATTTTCATTTGTTTCTTGTAGTACTTGGTCATTTGTTTTTCTGTCTGTCCATGATATTCTTTGCATTCTCCTCAGAAACCATATTTCCACAGCCATCAGATGTTTTCAGCTTGACTGCTCATTGTCCACGCTTCACATCCATAAAAAAGTGCAGGTTCTATGTAGCACCTCAACACTCTTTTTCTCGTTTCAAATAATATCTTTTTATTGGTTAGTATGTTTTTCACTTGCAAACGGCTACCTTCGCAATGGCAATTCTTTTTCTAATCTCTTCAAGGCATCTTCCATCAGATGTTATGACTGTTCCGAGATAACTGTATCTATTAACTTTCTTAAGAATATGCCCATTTACTCGTATATCACATTGTGGTATTTCCTTCTTCCCAGTGACGACCATAATCTGTGTCTTCTTACTATTAAATTCTAACCTAGTTGCTCAATGTGTGCAACAACCGCATCTACTAAATTTTGCAGGTCCTGTTCATTGTCTGCAATCAAGACTGTATCATCTGCATATCTAATGTTATTGATGTATCTTCCCCCAATGTCGATTCCTTCCATATCTTCTATATTTCTGAAAATATTTTCACTGTACAGGGATACAGATAAGGTGTTTTTTACACCTTCTATAATTTTGGAATAGTCGTTTCTGCAGCCAAACTGATTGAATTATTCAACATTTCCCATTGATCATCCACATCTTGAAATAGGATCTCTAGAGTCAATATATCAAATCTATCCCTGTCACAGATCTGGAGACATTACACATCCTTGTTTCACACCTCTATTAATAGGCTGATATCGACCTACTTCCATATCAATTCTGATGGCAGCTTGTTATTTCCAATATATGTTTATTTACAAGTCTAAGATCTTTTCCATCAATTTGTAGATCTTCAAGCATCCTTATCATGTCGACATGCCTAACTTTATCAAAAGCCTTTGTGTAGTCAATAAAGCAAAGTTATAAATCTTTGTTTACTTCTACAGAACGTTCAATTATTGTTCTCAGTATACACACCGCATTTACTGTACCATTGCCCTCTACAAACCCACATTGTTCTTCTCCTATTTCGGGTGTATTTTTTCCCTCACTCTTTGCATGTTAATTCTCAGCAAAATCTTCGTGGTGTGACACATTATACTAATTGTTCGATGTTGATCACATTCCAAGGCTCCTGATTTCTTTAGGGTTGCAATAAATACAGAATTACATAATTCAGAAGGTATGTCTTCAGCATCATATATTGTGTTCAGCAGTCTGGTGATTTGATCTATTCCATATTCTTCTAAAGCATTAATCTTTTCTGTTGTGATGTTGTCTGAACCGGGGTTCTTGCCAGTTGTCATATGGTTAAGAGCATTCCGAACCTCCATCTTCAAAATTGGCTGTCCTTCATTATTAATTCGAATGTCATACTGTTCATCTCTGTTATCATCATAGAGGTTTTTCACATACTCTGGCCATACATGTAGAATCTGATCTGTTCTATTATGATGTTGCCATCTTTTATTTTTAGACAGCCTGCTTTTCATTTATTCGTAAGTTCCTGAATTCTTTTGTGCATTGATTTGGTATTTTTACTGTTGTGTTGTTTTCACATTTCTATGCAATTTTTCTTAAGCCATGCTTATTTTGTCTCTTTACATAATGTTCTTACTTGTCTATGAATTTCTTCATATTTGGCAGGATTATTTTTGTTGAATCTTCTTATTTCCATTAGTCGTAAAATTTCTTCAGTCGTCCATTTCTTACAATACACCTTCTATAATTTTGGAATAGTCGTTTCTGCAGCCAAACTGATTGAATTCTTCAACATTTCCCATTGATCATCCACACCTTGAAATAGGATCTTTAGAGACAATATATCAAATCTATTCTTTACTTCTATGTTCAGTTTGTTTTGTATTTCCTTGTCATTATTCAATGTTTTTTTTTTTTTTTTTTTTCGTATCCTTTACAGGACATTGCTGTCAACACCATCATCTTTCAGCTGTATGTTGATTTCTTGGCAAGATTACGCTCAGTAGTTTATTATTCAGTGTACACAGATCATATTTAGTGTTTCTTTTCATATACTTGATTTTCTATAACTTTACCCTCAATTTGCCTGTAATTAATCTATGATCTCTGTAATAATCAGCATTGGAAACTTTTTACAATTGTTAACGCATTTCAAAATCTTCTGCTAATCAGAATGTAAGCAATCTGGTTTCTAATCCTGCTGTCAGGACTCCTCCATGTCCATAATCTTCTAGAGCAGGGTTGGCCAACACGAGGACCGCGAGCCGCATGCGGCCCGCCGGGAGTCATGTTGCGGCCCGCGGAGTGGGAAGCGACGATGTGATCGAAGCTGTAGCACTCTTGTTTGTTTACTTTAATTAAGAAAAACAAATTAGGTGTGAGGCCCGGCAGAAAATAATATTTCTGAAATTTAGCCCGCCTGCTGAAAAGGTTGGCCACCCTGTTCTAGAGTGTTGTTTAAATCAGAAGTTTCCTACAATCAATCATTTCCTGCTCTTTCTCCCATTCTACAAGTCTCTATTCTCTTTCGTTTCGCTCTCCCAAACCATGGTTTCCTACTGTGCATCCATCACCTTGATTTCCTACTTTTGAAGTCACTCATTATGATATTTATTTCTGAATTTCTTATATTTCTTCAAAGCAGACTCTATGTCCATTATAAAATTCCTCTATACTGGATTCTCCTGTTGGGGCATATATTTGAATGAAGTTTATGTTAAAAGGTCTGCCGATTAATTTAACCAGTATAACTCTGTCTGACACAGCCCTATATCCTTGAACAGATTTTGATGTTTGCCGATCCGAGATAATTACTACACCTCTTTGTCGTTTTTCTCCTCAACAATAAGCAATCTTAAAGTCTTCATCTGTCTTAATTCCTGCTCCTTTCCATCTCGTTTCGCACATTCGTGTTCCTAATATATTAATCTCTCCTTCTATTTCTTGTTTGATGTTATCTAATTTTCCGTCGTCGCTTAACGTCCGGACATTCCATGTTGCTAATGTCAATGCCCCTGTCCTTTTCTTGTGATAATCTGTAATTAGGTGAATCATGATAAACTAGGAACTTTAAAGAAGGTAGTTTGAAGTTGCTTTCCTTCCTGGCAGTGACCACACTGGCAAGGGACCATAGTCATTATTGTTTCGTGAAAGGGATCTTCTGCTTACCGTCGCGAAACTTGACACCACAACCAACAACTATCTGTAGGCTGCCCTCAAAATTTCATCCACCACCTGCCTTCAGTGGCTTCTTGTGAGCAACCTCCAAAAACGAATACGACATAACAACACATAATCCACAGGAAAACACTCCTGAAGAATGAACGTTTGTCGCCATTTTACCGGACGTTGGCTGTATTTACTACTCATATTGTATCTTCTGCATGTTGAACTCAGATTATTAATATGATTTTGCAGTCTGCCATCGTCGGTATAAAACAGGCACTGATCGTCTGCAAATAGAAGTTCATTTATTTCCTGTGGATCAGAAGTAAAGAGTTCTAAATTTTCTGAATCTGTTCTGTCAAGGCTTGCTTCTCTGAATAAACAACAACAAAAGATGAGACAATTCATATCTAGTGAAATTCCAATTCCAGAACTCGTATATGCAGATGACACGGTCCTTCTCTCAAAGAGTGCTAATGGATAAGAAGAGTTGACCCTGTCTGTCAAAAGAGACAGTGAAAATCAAAATATTTATCTGAACTTAACAAAAATTTCCTCCGACAAAACTAATGCCGACCCAAAATCACAATCAACAATGAAAATGTTACAAACTAGGAATACTTTGGCTCCATAATCAGCAACAATTTTGACCTGCATACTTTACTTTATTATTGTGTTTATGGATTATGAAAACTTCTGTGTCACAATTGGCAATGAATACCTTTGGAGGCTTTTGCGCACTATGAGATCCAACAGACAATAATAAACTTATTATGGGAAACATATGAAGATATCAAATGTAGAGTTGTTCATGAGAGAAAACTGACAGAAACATTTGAAATAAAAATGGGAGTACGTTAAGGATGTCTTTTGTCACCTTTATTATTTTTACTGACTATCCATTGGCAACGACGACAACAATAACTACAGCGAAAATGTAATTTTATGTACTAACAAAGCAAGTTGATGGTTTGGACGTCACCGATGACATTGCACTCCCCCCCCCCCGCCCCCCACACACACACACAAGGTATCAAATGACGAATGTCCGTCGATGACATCACTGCTTTTGAGGGGTAAAGTATATTAAATTCAACACTCGACTGTTAGGATCATTTTCTCCTTCTTTGTTCCTCTTTCAATGGGAGTGTACCCATACCAAGTTATACACCTCCTCAAAGGTCAGGGTATCCCACTTCAGCATGCATTTATGTCAGGTTTACTTCCTCTAGACCAGTGGTTCTCAACCATTTTTGGCCCATGCACTCTTTCACCGTTTGTTCAGATTGTCACCCCTCATTTCCCATTTCCTCCCTATAACACTACCCCCCCCCCCCCCCCCCCCACCAAAGTATACGTAAAAATTGAAGCTAAATTTAAGACTAGAACAAGTCTAGACATCTACATAAAACGTGATTGATTGATTGATTAATTGATTGATTGATTGATTGATTTAGGAACCGACATCACAGCATTCGGGGCATTCCCATAAGAGTTCCGTCCCCATCCTCAGCAGCCAGCTAAGAGTTCCAACATCAATAGTTCCAGTAGCAATCTTATTATATGTCCGTCTCGCCTTTCCTCTGAGCGTCGAGCATCGGCCAGATCCCCTCGTCACTCCTCGCTTTCTCATTCTTGCCAGACTATGGTGATCCATTTGCTCCTCCGAGGTGTACACGTGCTCCCACACGGCCGCAACCACGTCTGCCTTGTCATTCATCAATACTCCACCAAGTTATGCCGAGCCAGCCAATCTGTCCGCCTGTTCATTCCCCAGCACACCGGCATGCCCCGCAGAAAAGATTCAGGTGATGCTTGTCACCCGTGACCTCCGAAGCGAAATAAACCGCTCTGCACGAAGCCTGCCTGTCCTCACCCTCCTCAGCATGCTTTCTGAGTCAGTTACAATCACGATGTGTGTGTGTGTCGTATTCTCCATCCATCGGAAAGCTGGAATAAACGCCTCCATTCTTAAGCTAGATGTTGTGGTATCATACGTCGACCATTAGCTTTTGCTAAGAATCCCCAGGCACTTCTCTCACCTCTCAACACCGAACCATCTGTGTAGATAATCACATCACCCAGGTGAGCATTATCCTGAATTAGTTGCTGGATTTCCACTTCCGTGGCCCCTGCTGGCCACTCCCTGCACTCCCGGCTCAATGTGATTATTACTCTGCACAAGTCTGACTGCTCCGCTGGCACTCTAACCCACTCCTCTCCTCGCCTAATGTTCTCCAAGATGCACACCTGTCTGATCATATCCTCCACCTGAGCCATCCATGATTTCCCTCTTATCAGTCTCTGAACCTTAACGTGATTTGATGGTCTACTTTCATTATAAAACGAATTTCAGAAGGGCGAGAAATACAAACCGTAAAGTATGGAGGGAAAAACAATATCAAGTAAATGGTTCTTGTATTAACGCGATTTTGAAATATGTTAATTCCCCCCTCCCCAATGGAAACCCTAACACCCCCCCCCCCCCAACTGGTTGAGAACCACAGCTCTAGACAGATTCCATCCAGCATAATGTGCTTTGCTTACCCATGTGTAGGGTTTCAGCTAGTTAGTTAGTTATACGAGGTTCCAATTTCACAGCAACGGGTCTCCCCTTTATGCTCCGTTCCTGTGCCAGTGAATATCATACAGAATGCTCCCCACTGTCCAATGTCAAAAGTGGAACAGACAAGAATCTCGGCAATCCAACAAGCCCGCACAGGTACACTGTGCATAATGCCGCCGCAAGAATGCCAACACAAAAGTCCTCCACGGAAACCACAGTTCATCGTCGATTGAATCGGCAGTCACCAGAAAGACCTCATTGACCCAGTTTTTCTCACATAGCTCTGTCTCTATCCGCAGGGCGGCCCTTCGAAAGCGTCGCATCAAGCACGAACTCCGTAGCTCCACCGCCGACTCCCAGGAGTCTCCTGAAAAATGCATTTGTGAACAGAAAAGGCAGATCAATCAATTCAGCAACAACCGGTAGCCATTGTTCCGAACATGCAGGTCACTTACAAACAAAAGCGGACATGTAAAAACATTCCACGTGAATATCACAGCTCACAGAGTCGCGCCACGCACTCACTCAGTAGCAGGGCGACGGAACCATATACTACCAGTCCAACATAAGGAAAATGCGAAATGCAAACCGCAGCCACAATGATAAATACTGCAGAGGCCGTAGCGGTTCAATGTCTAACCGCCATGCTGGTTACCGGAAGTCCAGGGTTTCAGCTACCTATTGGTAGGTTTTCTTTCCTAACAATTGTGTCAGTGCAGCTGGGGTCTACTATTTGCTATTCCCAACGGTTCTGGTATTTTTAACATGCACAACAAACATCGGAAATCTCCTGTTATTAGAAATTACGCGAGACGGCGAGTTATCTGATCTCACTACCCAAGAGATCAGGAGGCTATAATTAGTTACCTACGGTTCTTGGGAGAATCTCAGCCCAGTGCGATCACACCTGGTTCCTCTGATTCTGAGGCAAACTTAATAACCTCTCAACCATGTCTGCTTATTTACTGTTTTGTTTGTTTGTTTGTTTAAGAGAATATGCTACTAAGAGTTCCAACAGGTGTTAAACTCACCTGAGTCAGTCATAAAAACTCTGCCGCGGAGCAAACACGGCAGGGGACTTCTGATCGTCAGAACTGTACCCCCTTCCCCAAGTATTTCGGACCTTTCTACTCTTGATACTCTCTGGTGCGGTCCCGTTCGGGTCATGAATCCGTGCTTATTTCCCCTGTCATGGAGACGTTAGATTACATTCGTTATCCCTATTGTTGTGCTTGTCCCTTCGCTGTTACCATTGTCCACTTTCAAGCCCACCCTCCCTCGGTGAGGAGAGTCCGTGCAGAGAACATATAGTAGCCCGTTTCATTACATAGCATGTTATATACTGTTTGTTTATTGCATAAAAAGATTATTGTAATCGTAACTTGTGTGAATCATTGATTCTGTATAATGCTTTCCAGTGCATACATGGGGTTTCTTATTCTAGTTACAGTTTCCTTAATTGTGTGCAGTTAATTTTATTATTGTTCCTGTTTATGTGCAGACGTAATGATGCAGTGACTTGTTTTACGAGCCTTAGTTAATAAGTAAGTCACAAATAACTAAATATAATAACAACTCGAAACCAGTTTATTTTTATACATACATTGTCCCTTTATTTTTCAACATAATTTCCACCAACATTGATGCACTTATCCCATTGTTTTATAAGTCCTCCCAAACCCGCTGCACAGAAAAGTGTACCTTGTTCTCATTTACCTGCCATCCCACCGAACTGTGTGCCTTACTTATTGACTCTCCCTCGTAACGTTTTCTACCCAGCTATGTACCGCTTTACGGGACAAACATTTGTCAGCATAAACACTGAAAACCCACCTTGACGGGAGACATTTCGCGAACGACGCCGAAGTTGAATGTGAAGTGAAAACGTTGTTTAGAAAACAGAGCACGCGTTTCTATGCAGCGGGTTTGGGAGGACTGATAAAACGATGGGATAAGTGCATCAATGTTGGTGGAAATTATGTTGAGAAATAAAGGGACAATGTATGTATAAAAATAAACTGGTTTAAATGTGTTATCATATTCAGTTATTTTTCTACAGCGATTTGTGGCTTACTTATTAACTTGACCCCGTATGTCAAAAATATACATATATTTTTATCTTTGCTATTTGTAACCCCATTTGTTCCCTGTAACTATAATACTTAGCGCACACACAGCGATGTAATTGTAGGATACATGTGAAAAACGATTAAAACGTCACATAACCGGCAGGCAGGATAAGAACAAATGTGACAGGACAACAACGCCTGGAGTCATGACACGGCCTGATCCACCCTATAGAGTGTCAGGAATGCATAGTGGCCACAATACTCGGCAAAGAGGGACTCCCTCTGATGATCGAACACCTCTTTTCATACTTGCTCCATGGTGGAGATTGTATTACTCACCACTCTATAGAGAGAGTGTCTGCCATCCTTCTTATAGAGCCCAAAATGTGGTTTTTACTTTTATCTCAGTGTGAATCTGTGCCATGTTCCTGTTGTTTGTCCTTTCTTGGGATATACCTTCAGAGCCTCCAACATGGCAGTTGAAGTGGAGTGCCTAGAATCCTTCGTTCCTCTTTTGAAGAGGGTGCGTCACATCCAGCATACACCCCCCATGATCATTGTGTCTAATTTCGACATTCACTCTAGACAGATTCCATCCAAGGTAACGGGCTTTACTCTACACATATACCCCTGAAGGTGTGAAGTATGTTTAATGTGGATGTAGGGAAGAAAGCGGTGTCATCTACATAAGCAATTAATTTCCACTCCCCTAACCCTTGTATAAATGTTCTTTTAATGTTGGTGTCCAGTCTGATTGCTTCTAAGAGTGGTTCTAGTGTTAGTACATATGGGATTGATGATAGTGGACATCCTTTTCTTACAGATCCTGTGATCCTTAAACTGGCAGTAAGTGAAATATTCACCAGTACCTTACTTTCAGGATTGTATTACAAGATTTGTGTCCACTGTCTATAGTACTGTCCTATGTTCAGTGTGCTAGTGCTTTATGTGAGTATTAGTGTGGAATTCTGTCGAATGCCATCTCCTGGTCCAGCGACAAGAGGGAGGATGGACAGTCTTTCTGCTGGGTCTATGTGATGATATCTCCTACAGTGAAGTGTATATGTTGGTGTATGTTTCTGTGTTGAATACTGCACTGTTGGTCTGGGTGTATGTGTGATGGCATAAATGTTTTTATTTTGTTTGCAAGTGATTTTGCTAGAATGTGTAATTGGTGTTTAATAATGAGATGGGTCTATAGTTTTTCAACTGCGTTTTGTCTGTGAGAAACAGACAAAGTGGCTGGGGTTTCATTGCGAAGGCTAATAGAACATTCATTAAAAAAGGAGAGTCTAGCATATGAGGCTACGACCTCCAGCATGCGAATGAAGGTTGAAGCAGTCACATAGGCATTCCGTTGGTTAGAGGAAACCACTGCAACACACATTGTCTTCATTACGGACTCAAGGAGTACGCTTAGTAATGCGGAGAAAGGAATATTTCGTATGTAATGGCTCACTCGCTTCAGAGGTCACAGAATGTGATAATTGTATGGACTTTTTTGCCCTGGTCATGCGGGAGTTTGGGTGAATGAACAGGCTGATAGGTTGGCAGGATTTGCACCGCTTGGTGGTAGATTACTTATGGACAGTTGGGAAGTGGTCGTGCGACTGTAGAACCAGGTGAAGAAGATAGGGGTACTGATTGAGAACCAGTATATGGAAAGGATGAGATTGAGGGGGATTGGCATGAGTTCTGATTGCATCTCAAAACTGAGAGGGAAGACCAGGAGAACTTTCAATCAGATAGGGGTGGGTACGATTAGTGGTGTGACTCTTCGCTGACTGTTGTACGAGGGAACAGAGCGCGTATGGGAATGTCCTGAGTACAGTTATGTCAGTTCTTAGCACAACTCAGCTCAACTGTGTTGCCTTTAGGTATGAGTGTTTTATATGACATGTTGCAACTGTTGGGGAGTTCATCTATGTGGTAGACCTTTAGAAGGAAGCTGCCTAGGATAGGAAAGAAGTGTTGGTAGAATTTTACAGTGAGTCCATCTAGTCCTGGTGTTTTGTCTATTTCATTCGATTGAGTGCATGTGTTATGTCTGCTAATGTAATCTCTGTGTCTAGTATGTATGTATTTATGTGTGTCATACAGCTTCTTTGTGTATTGTAAGAGTCTTTTGTGTGATTGTATGTTGGCTGGTTCGGCTGTATATAGGTTAGTGTAGTACTGTTGGAACGTTTATAATAGATGTGTTGCCACTGTTTGTGTGTTTCCTTATATGTCTATTATTGCTCAGTTGTCCGTTGCGTTGTTGTTCGATTTCCTGATGTTGTTTGCTGGGAGTTTCTTGTGATATGGTAAGGAGTTTAGCTCTAAAAAATGCATTACAGAATGTGTGTTGCTGGTGTTGTTCTAATTGTGATTCTAGTGTGTGTAGGTGTAGTGCATTCCTGTGAATCTATTTTGTGAGTTCTATTGCTGTTTGTATGATGTGCTCTTGTTGTAGTCTATCTTTGTGTATGCTGGATGAAAATTGTTGTGTTCTATTGCGTATTGTGTTATTTAGTAGTTCCCAACATTGTGTTATGTTGTCGTCGTGTTTGCGTGTGATGTGTGTCATGTGTTGCACATAACATTGTGTTAGAGTAGTGTGTTGTTGTATTTCTAATGTGGTGATCGTTTTGTAGTGTCTGTAGTGATATATGCAAGTACTGCTTTGTGATCTGTGTATTGTAATGTTTCTTGTAGGTGTTTTATGTGTATTATGTGGTATGTTGCAGGTGTGTATATTCTGTCTAATCTGTCTGATCTGTAGTGTGCCTTATTTTTGTGTGCTGTTGCAATGTTATTAGTGTGTCTGTGTCTGAAAGCGTCTGTTAAATTGTTTATGTCTATTGTATTCTGCAGTATATTCAGTTGGTGGATTATATTTTCGTCACTTCTCCTTAATTATGTCTTGATTCCTGCCTTTCCTCCCCCTACAATATCTAAATCTGAGAATACAAAATTGAAGTCCCCTGCAAGGATAACATTTTGTCCTTTCTATGTTTGTGTGAGCAGGGTGTCTAAGTCTTGGTTAAATAAATTGGTTGATGATTGTAATTTTGTGGTGCATGTTTGTTCACCATGTTGTATACATGTAGTATTGTCTACCTGTATTGTGCAGATTCGTTTTTGGGCATCAGTGTATGTTCTAATAATATTCCACCTGCTTGATGTCTGCAGTATAGCTGTACCTGACCCGATTTTGTGTATGCCTAAACTAAAACATGAATGTCTGAGATCTAGCTGTGTGGTGATTTATTGTGCGAAAGTTTTTGAATATATTAGTATATGTTTGTTTCTTGTAGTAGTATACTGTCTGGTGTGTGTTTGCGCATGGTGTGATGATGTGTTGTAATTGTGTATGTGTACAACAAATATTTAAGTAATAATAATTAAATCACTAGACATTGCAATGTTAGTAAAACAAATAAATGAGATATAATTACTAAATAAATTCCCATGTCAAGTCTTTTTCCACGATGGACAAGTCTAGGCGAGCAAATTATCCAGTAACAAATGTTTACGCAAGTGGATCTCTTGACCCTCGTTCTTGTCACTTGTGTCTGGTATGCTGTATGTGTCTTCTTCGTCTTGTACTTGTTTCTCCACTTGTTCTCCTTGTTCATTTTCCTTTGTCTTGTGATCGTCTGTAATGTATTTGGTTCTTTCTTTCTTTTGCGG
Organism: Cepaea nemoralis; assembly: GCA_014155875.1. Lineage (NCBI taxonomy): Eukaryota > Metazoa > Mollusca > Gastropoda > Stylommatophora > Helicidae > Cepaea > Cepaea nemoralis. Next base: position 48,905 of record JACEFZ010008818.1, read on the forward strand.
TTGGGATCTAGTTGGTGAAAGATCGTCTGTGACAGCGTCTGAACTGTCTAGTGACTGCAGCAGTCGTCTGTCTGCCCTTTTTCTCTTCTTTGGATTGCTGACGATTTGAAAACCGCCAGAGTCTTCATGTTTTGGATTGTTTTCTCGTGTGTTTTCTTGTTTCTTCCTATCTTCTTATGTCTTAATTTGAATATTGAAAATTTGTGTCAGTTCTTTTTTTTTCAATTGAGGAGTTTCTCACACGAGAGGTGGGAAATCTTCTCCCCTTTGTACTAGTTTGTACACCAATTGCTACTGCTGGCGTTATCGGTGGTCGTCTACTAGGACATTTATTTGCCCAGTGGTTATCTTGACCACACGTAGGGCAATTGGTCTTTCTTTCCGGCATCGTAATCAATACTATGCGATTGTTGCTAGTAATCTAAGGTGTGTAGATCCGTATGTAATGGGGCACCCTACTTTCCAGCCCTATTTTTCACCCTGAAGACCTCAGCCTTGTCATCCCCTGTAACACTGTGCACCAGTTTTTCAACTCCTTCAGGGGAAATCGTGAAAGGAAACCAGTGAATGGTCAGTCTGTCTCTTTCTTTCTCTAGAGTCTCTAGTGATATGTCTATTTCCAGGCTTATTAAAAAGAACTTTTTACCGTGTAACTTGTCGTACACGGCTTTCTGCGCTTCTGTTGACAGGTGAAAATACCACCTAGTATACAGGTCGATGATTCCCCCAGGACCAGTTAAGGTACTAACAATAAATGTTGATTTAACAACAGCTCCAAGACCAGTAATAGAGTAAACTTAATACCAGTCTGGTGACGTTGCTTAACTTCGTAGTCGTCCCTTGGATACATATCGATAACTTGTTGTTTTCGGTAATGACAATTACAAAGAAAAACTCACAGCAACTTTTAGAATATCATGTCCAAAGAAAAAACGCACAATATGTCCTTGAAATTGCAAACATATATGTTACTTATCCTCTGGATTGTGTTGGAAGTTGGAAATCTTTAGTAAAAGGCGATAGATTTATACTTTGTGCAGAGAAATCAGAGTTTTTACTTTCTGGTGTTCTGACAAACAAACCATGTGAATACACAGAGTAAACATATTATATAGATGCTGAACCTCTTTACATTATAGACTCGACTATGTCATTGTTGTTGTTGAGGAGAGCTTTCACAGCTTTGGCTTTCGAGATGTTTATCCGGGGCATGACCAGCTCAGTGTCCTTCTGTTCGACACCGGTTTCATCGACCTCTTCCTCGGTTTCCCCCTGCATGGCTGGGACACTGTGCTGAATTGTTCACCTGTGGCACCAGCACTGTCAAATGCTTTACATTTGTTGGCAGCTGCAACTTGGACCTGTTGGTTCAAATCTTCAATCTTGGCTTTCCCAAAGACAATGTAGGTATCTGAGGCTGTGCTCTTGTAGACATCTGGGCGACTACGTGGCGAAGTGGTTAAGCCATCTGTTTCTGGCTCCTTCGGTTCACGAGTGCATATTTTCGGAGACTCCTGGGGTCGTCACTGGAGCTACGGAGTTCGTGCTTTGTGCGAATCTTTCTGCAGCCCACGCTGCGGAAAGAGACTAGGCCATATAGGATTAAACCCGATGCAATGATTCGACCCTGTCGACTTTTGAGCGACTTAAAAAAAAAATTTAAAATAAGATATTCTTCGATTTCCCGATTGTGCCTCAGTTTTAAACCAAGTTTTCACATTGCATGCTTTATTTTCACTGCGGCTTTGTTTGGCCTTGGTCACTAGTTCTTCTGGCACGCCAACGGCTTCGGCAACCTGACTCTGCTGCTGTGCAACTGCTGTATCATGTTCTTCTAACTCAGGGAAGGAAAGGGGGTAAGGTCGTCGTAGGCTGAACCCACCCGGGCTTGGTGTGTTGATTTCTCAACTGCGTCAATAGGCATGTTTGGGAAGTTTCATCACAAATTGGACAAGTCAGAAAACTCCAGCCATTAAGCCGAAAAAGTAAAGACATTGTACGTTTCCAGTACACACGTGAAGGTTAGTTAAAAAAAACTTTGGAATTAAATTAATTTTATTTATTAACAGCAAGAGTAAGAGAAACAGCCAATCTGGCAGTTTATTTCTGAGCCTTCTTGCCACCGCTCTTATTCTGACTGGCAATTCTGTCCAAATCACGGCGACCCTGGGAGGTCAATCTTCTGCCACCAGTGTTGGCATGCTGCTCCACCAACTTGAGGGACTCCAGTGTCTGCTGGACCTTGCGTGTGACACTGCTTGACCCTCGGCAGTGATGGCTGGGGGTGGTGCCGTTACGTTTGTTGCCAGAGTAGATTTTAGTCAAAGCTGCAACTTCACATGGGGATCTGATGTAAATATGGCGGGCAACAGAGACTGCTCTAATGTAGAACCAATCTTCATCGTAGGGGCTGAGCTCATTGAAGCGACCCAGTTTGACCACATCAGTCCACTCTGGTACCTTGACCTTGCCAGTCCTTTTCAGGAAATCAGCCAAAGCCTTGTTGAATTCATGAGCACAGACGTCGTTGACAGAGAATCCCATCTTGATAATGTGAACCTATACCATGAATGGAATCGCCGAGAGCAAAAATGTTAACATTAGTTGAATAGAATTCTTGCATGTAATAAGCAGTTCGATACGATTTCACCATTACCCCTACCCTGTTCAACCTCAAGGAGAAGTTATTGTAGGGTCCATCATCGGCTCAGAATGGCAGTCCTGTGACTAGACAGCTACAAAACATCTGAATATGGTTTTACCCTCAGTCTTATTAATTTGAAGGTGATTGTTTTGTTTTGTTTTGTTTTTGTTATTTTTTTTTAGAAGGACTCACGGTACCCAGAGGGGCCAGAGCTGCCCCACTAGGTCCCGCGTTCCTGTATGTCGTTTGTGTTGGGTGATTATCCCGGCCACTGGCAAGATCAAGTGCAGGAACTACCTACACTTTGACCTTATTTTTAAATTTTTTTTTTTAATTTTTAAACTTTTGAGTATTTAAATCGTTGCAATGTGTATTGTTCGCGTTTTTACAGAGCGTTGCATGTGTACGTGTAGGTGACATATGCGTAATTTTACAACATTTTATTAATCCGAACATTTTTTTTACATTTGATATGGTTGTAACTAAAACAAATGCAAGCAACAACAAACATAGTGTGGCATTATTATTTCCCCTGTCCCCACCTTCACCTGTCGGCTTCCAACTCCATCAATACCATTAACACCAATCTTCGGTAATGATGACAAAAGCAGTAGACTTGTTAGAACCAACCAGTGAGGGTGGCAGCAGCATCCACAACAACAGTATCGAAATGGTGGGAAATGGAGGGATGAAGGAGTATACTAGTTTACAATGCAGAAAGGGTAGTGATTGCGTTTTTTTTTTTTTTCCGTGTTGTTATATTCCAACAATTTATTCATTTGACATATTTACATGTGAAATGGGGGTAACCCAAAAATTATTTTATTTTACTATGTTTGTTTCCCCTGTCGTAACCACCCTCACCGATTGGCTCCAACCCCGCCAATACCATGTGACATAATCTATATAATTCCCATCAGTTTGAGGCTGAAACACAGAATCGACCCGACACTATTTCGCATCATACAATGTGTAATCGTCATGTATAAAAATAGACGTGTTAACTATGACTGACCCCAAGGCAGCGTTCCTGATCTGATAGTTGATTGGGCAATTGGAGTCTGAAAGCGTCGCGCAAAGCATTGTGGGGTAGCCCAAACCTTATTGCCGCGCACTCAGTACAAGGTTTCCCTAGGGACAGGACGTGTTCAATATGGATTACTATTTACTGTGCCCCTTTCAGTGATATTCTGGTAAGATGATGCTTTTAGATTATGTGTAAGTATATTCGGAGTAGGATGGTCCAGGTAAAACATGTTGTCCGTTGTTTTATGTGTTTGTAACGTCCCTACAACAAGAGATACTCTCTTCCATATTGAAGACAGCCACCAACTTCTGCTCCAGCCCTGCCGCCATTTGCAGTGCTTCGTCCATTTCTACTTAACTATTCAATCCCGTCTAATATCCTAAAACCATTCAGAACTGCATTTCGAGCACTATATCTTATGCTGTAAGGAGTAAACTTGTCTAAGCACTTCATGCATTTTTAATTATGCAAACCTGCTAGCCTCTTTATTCAACAAGAGTCCTAGTTAGAAAGACAACCATTGCTTTCTTGTGGGCTGACAATTTTCTTGCTTCTAAATATACAGTAATTCCCATAACACACACAGAGTGAGAGAGTGAGGGAATGTATATTTCTCCTCCTCTGTTGTTGCTAGAGATATTAAAGTTGCACGACTGGCAGTTCCTGCACTCAGATCCAGCTGAAATTATCACGCTGTGGTTATATTTCCGTTCAGTGTTTGCCCTGTTGTCTGAGCACAGAACTTTTGCATTCGTGATGAAACTGGTGTCAAGTTATCTGACCAGAATAGGGACTCAAACCCTTGTCCCCAGCCTAAGCTGATTACCAACTAAAGGAGGGACTATATGCATTGAGCAAAGGAAGAAGAAGGCGGATTTTGGTGTGAGAAAGAAGACCCTGTGTTTTGTCATATATATATATATATATTATATATATATATATATATAATATTATATATATATATATATATATATATATATATATATATATATATATATATCTTGGCACGAAGCCACTCGGTTCGCCTCGTGATATAGTTCGGCCTGATGAGATGTCCGCTGAGACATCGGACAGCCTGGAGAAAATTTACTAGTCGAGGGGAAATAACCAGTAAATAACTCAACCCCGACCATAGCGATTGCTCACCCTTGAAGAAGAATCCAGAAACCGGTTGTCGGAAACTGAATTCCGCCACGACGGATTGCGCAAGTCTGGCGCGCAGCCGCAGTGATACGTCCAGCACACAAAGAGCCAAATGCAAGATGAGCTCTCAGGCAGACAGACGGCGGTATGGCCCTGTGACTTGTTATGGAGAACGTTACGACACATGTCTTGATGAGTTTTAGAGAACTTCGACATCATGTCCTATTGAATTGGCAACGGCTTCCATATCAACTGTTGGCCTGGTTGTGTGAAGATACGTGTACAGCTTTTTTTAAAGTAATGTTGTGTTGGTGTTTTGTAACACGAAATTGCTAGGACGCGTGCACTGACCGTTGCTAGAAAGTAGATCAGGTGTGAACTGTTGTAGGCTTGTGTTTTCAACCTGTAATTTATGCCTGTTGCAAACGCGTGTTATCCAGCTTTGTACTGCAAAGGTATTTATTAGGTTTGCAGCGCGCGGCTTATTCACAGCCAGTGTAGATCGGGCAAGTCGGGGTCAGGGAAACGAGACCTGTAATTTGAGTTCACACATGGCCAACTTCATGAATTCGAGCGTCGGCAAATTCGGCGTAGCCGATCCGTTACCCGTAGCGAAACCGGAAGTAGATTAAGGAGTCGCATCGTGTTTAACATGTTATATATCGATGAACTCGGGCGAGTAAGACGAATCGAGTGCACCGGTCGGCCGAAACCTCAGAGGTCGTTTCAAGGTCGTATCGGGAGTCGAACTTCGTGTCACGTGGTGGGGCGTCCACTGGCTTTCTTCTTGGCTTTCCTCACATCTGTCTTTTAATTAGTATCCCTCGACAGAATACCAGCTTAATATATAGTGGATTTCTGAGAGGTTGACAATGGGGGAAGTGACCGATGTGACAGGATTGTTCATATGGAACAGGACACCGTTCTAAATGCCCCGACCTGGGACCAGGGAGGGGAGAACGGGGTGTGGATTTCTGCTACAGAGGAATTACCCTGTACATTCTATTGGATCTATTGGATATTGTACCCGTGGCACCGTACGACATAATCTCTGGCGGAAAATGGGAGGGGGTCGGATATGATGTCTTCGGCCCTCCTTCAGGGCCATTCTGTTTATGAGTATCACTAACTCACGAACTCACTAACCCTCCATGTTATGTAGCAGTCTGCAGGATAGGACAACCTCTCAGTGACAGGGGACAGAACCTTTGGGCCCACCTCTACTTCAGTACGGAGAAGATGACTCCGTTCAGTCAGCTACCGGTCCAGTCCTAGGCCCAGTTCATCCTTGGCAGATGCGAGCAGCCAATGAGGGAGTCGAGATCTTTATGGGAAGAATCCGCCTGCTGAGGGACTATGGGTAGGAGGGTATGCGCTGAAGGTAAGCTTGAGTCACACTACTTTCACCGAGTATTAGTTCTCCCCAGGTTCTACCTTCCTGAGAGCTAAGTGAATGTCTGGTGACTGGTCCAATGAGACGGACCAAGGCAAGAAGTTGTGAGCAGTCCTTGGGCACCGCAATTATGTCCGAGTGTACCTAACTCCGAGAGTCTACATCGGAGTATGCGACCAGCTACAACTCTGCCAGCGAAGCGTCACGTAACCAGAATCTGACACGATGGTTTCGATTGTTATTTGGTTAATGATCTTCCACCCAGGGCAATTACACTTGTCCAATTCTTGTCCAAGATGTGCAGATTATCTACAGAGCCACCGCCAGTTAATGCACTATTCCAGCTTTACCCAGTGCCCAGCCACTCAGGCTTATGTTTATGATTATGCTGGAGAGTTCCTCCACCAGTGACTTGATTGACTTTAGCTAGCATATAGGGAAACAAAGAACTCTCCCCTTTCCAGCAGTCTACGTGCTACGTTGCGGGGGTACAGATGGTTACAGGTCCCCGGCCACACCAGAGACTTTGGGACATATCTATTAAATAGTGTGAGCCGGTCTTTCAGGTCATCACAGACACGAGGTTCCAGATACCCTTGAGTCGACCCGGTCACCATCCTGTCAACATTCGAGAAGATGGATCTGGCAGGAGACTGGATACACGAGGTGAGGCGGTACTCGAATTGACCTGTATCGTGATCCTCTTGACCTGTCCCGAGGATGATACCTCTACCCTGAGACTGCTCGTGCACATTCCTGTCTTGTCTCACCTAGATATAGTGAGGCCTTTCTCGGAGTCATCATCATCATCATCCTCATTCATCTTGTATAATACACCATCTTGTTTACATAGTTAGATACCAGAGTTGTGTCATGTTTTCAGGACGAGGTTTGAAAGGGGTAACGTCCCTTGGTTGCTAGTGAGGGAGATAGTGATCCAAGGGCTGAAGGGGTTTTGTGGACTGAGGGCACCTATGTCCCGGGGCTAAAGACATCCCGTTGTTAAAGTGTGATAGCAGGTTCCCCTCACCCCAGGGAGTGTTGTGATATATATATATATATATATATATATATATATATATATATATATATATATATATATGTGTGTGAATGTGTGTGTGTGTGTGTGTGTGTGTGTGTGTGTGTGTGTGTGTGTGTGTGTGTGTGTGTGTGTGTGTGTGTGTGTGTGTGTGTGTTGTCCATGAATGAGAATCAGTAAATTCCCTTTTTGTGAATGCTTCACCTGAGATATTGATGTATCTTACTCATGCACATGATATTACTATCTCAAATGTGAGATGGTCATTATTTATATGATTCTAACTCATTATAACTGCCAAACATGATGGGGAAAATTCGTGCAGACTAAAACACCTCAGTTGGGTAGGGCAAATGAGGAATGAGAGAGAAGTAAAGGCACTTGAGAATCGAACTTTGACTGTAACAGGCAAATAGCAATCGTGTACTGTCTTGATGTGGGAAATTTGAGTATATAACAGTAATTATCATGCCATCACAGCTGTCATCCTGTAACCATCACTGTCTATGTCCTAGCCTTGATGAATATGACTGCTCATATACCTCCCTGTCAGACTTCTAAAGCCTGGTCGTTTCTCTGATGGCTATATCTCCTGTGAGATCACCATATCAGCAAGGAAAAGAAGAATGGCAAATAGATAAATGTTGAACCTGTCAGCAGTCAGAATTGTTCCAGTAAAAGGAGAGACACGGGACAATAGATCTCACCTTCAGGTACCGCCTTATTCTTCCTCTTACTCATCCTTCTATCGTTAGTACCCTTTTCATTTTTGTCTACCTTGCTATGACATTAAGTTTTAACACTATATAAATAGGTGAAATGTGTTTGTATTAATAGAGAGATGGAGTTCGTGGATGATTCCAGTACGAAATAAGCACACGATTTGTCTTAGATGAATATGTGAAAGCTCAGCCATTTTGTCAGAGCGTTGGTTCAGCAGCCACAATATCGGGTTTTCCTGGAGTCGAATCTGAGGCACTCATGCATGGAAAAACAGTCAAGTGGGATCTAAACAATTCCATAACTTCAGCAATCACTAGCTGAAAATCATGTATTCAGGACAATCAATATCAATCTCACATTCCATTATTTCACCTCCACTGAAGAGTATGAACACTCTCATTCGAAGATCGAAGAACTGAACCCCAATCGCATTGGATCTCGGTCAGATATTTATTTCTAGGACCCTGTTTGACAATGGTATACCTATTCTAGTAATAACATTTTACCTCCTCCAGAACATTATATTAGGTGATTAAGGAAGATTCGGAAGGAGCATAGAAGGACTTCTTTTAAAGGACACTTTATATAGATAACATTCATTCAAACTATTGTTGATGTTTTTTTTAATAACATACATGCAAGTTTGATGGGTTGTTTGTGGATGTCACACTGGGAAGCTTTTTTGTTAACTCTCATTCAGGCTACAGGATTTATGTTGAATTAAAATAATGAAATTTAACTTTCCTCTTCTTGGATCACTTGTAATGTTGCCCAGTTCATTATATGTTTAATTAAATGATTAATTAACATACTTTGAATAATTTGGAACAGCATGTGGCTTGGTAAACACTAGTAGGCAGTGAATTACTGATCCCACTGTAATCTCGCAGATTCCAAATTGTCCATTGTGGAGAACACTATTTTTATAACTAATTATTATTGTACCCTTCCAAATTATTAGGGAAGATGGATACAATTGGGGGCATACGAGTCTAACTTTGTTCTCCTTGGAAAAGACTACAATTAGTGTGGTTTCTTTAATATATCCGGGAACCCCCTAGATATCCTGAGTTCATTACGTGTCACATTACATTCCAGTGATATACCTTACACTATAGGAAATCAGTCCAACCTCTCTAGTGTTACTGATCACGGGGGGATGCACTTGTGGGTACTGACCTTTTCCACTCAACATACCACAAACCATCATCACCTCTTCAGTAGTGATGCCAGTGGCTGTAACATTGTTTGAACCAACCAGTGAGGGCGGCGGCAGTGTCAGCAACAACAGTAACATGCGTGAAGAAGGGGGAAATGAGAGAGTATAATATTAATAGTAATAATCAGAGAAATAAAAGTAATAAAGATAATAAAATTAATAACAATAAAACCCTAATAATAGAAATGCTAATACACAAGGTAACAATCGCAATGAGAAAGCATGGTAATAACAGTACAAATGCATTTGTATTGTTTGTGTTGTTACATACGTCATGTGTGTTCAGTATTTGTGTGCGTATATTAACAGAGCGTTGCTTGTGGGCGTGTAGGTGACATATGAGCAATATTAATACAATTTATTAATTGACATATTTATATATGAAAGGGGAGTTACCGAAATATTTTGTTTTACTATGTTTGTTTCCCCTGTCACCTCCCTTACCAACTGGCTACAAACCCGCCAATACCATCACCACCTCTTCGGTAATGATGATAATTGCAGCAATCTTTTTAGAACCAACTATTGAGGGCGGCAGCAGCATCAAGAACAACAGTAAAAACGGGGAGAAGGGGGAACTGAGGGATTTTAATAATAATAATAATAATAATGTTGTTGCGTATCCCTTACGGGACGTTGCAGTCAACACCAGCATTTTCAGCTGCTGTTGATGTACTAGGCAAGTAGTTACGTTCAGTAGTATGCCATTGCTTTCTGAACGACCGGCCCCTATACATTTTTTCGAAAAAACCAGCACCGCTGTGTTTCGAACCCAGGTATACAGGCTCACAAACCGCGTTCGCAAGCCCTTAGCCACAGAGACAGGTAATAATAATAAAATAATAATAATAATAATAATAATAATAATAAATTCAAATTAAAAGCAATCAAACCATAATAATAAAAATAGTAATACAGAAAGTTAACAATGGCAATAAGAAAGCATGATAATAATAGTACATTTGTGTTTGTATTGTTAGTGTTGTTATATGCGTCCTGTGTGTTCAGTATTTGTGTGCGTGTATTTACAGAGCGTTGAATGTGGGCGTGTAGGTGACATGTGTGTAATATTACCACAATTTACTCATGTGACTTATTTAACTGTGAAAGGGGGGTAACAAAGAGAAAAAGGAAAAATTCATATTTTTTTGTTTCCCTTGCCACACTTTCACTAATTAGTTACACTCTACCAATGCCCTCATCACTACTCTGGTAATGATGCTAAAGGCGGGATAAATGTTAGAAACAACCAGTTGGGTAGTAGCAAAGGCAGCAACAAATATAAGCGGAAAAAAGGGGGGGGGGGCAGGGGAGATGAGGTTATATAGTAATAATGATGATAATAATGATAACGATAGAAAGGTACAACGAATAATAAAGGTAATAATAATAATAGTAATACAATTATAATAAACATGTGATTCCATTTACTAAAATGATTGTCTTAGCAATGGTGGTAATATAGCATAGCAAAGTGCATAGAATTGTAACATTCAATTATTAATAATAATAGCGAGTAAAGGGAGTAGATTTTCTTGTCTCCTTGATTCCCCCCCCCCCCCCCCCCCCCCCCCCCCCCCCCCACCTTAACTGTAAGGGTTCATTCATTTATTTTCCTTCTTTTTTGGTAAATAATAAACAAGCATATATAGTCACACAAATATTTACATCAGAGATTACTCACTGGTCTTGGGACCATATGTGATATTTTATATTCGTTCACTCAACACTCACTAACAATTTCTTGCTTCTTTCTCGCACTTATGTTTACCAAAATTGTAATACAATAAAGAAGAATACGAATGATTTACTCTGGATATATATGTGATATTTTCTGCATGTACATAACGGAAATTAGGTGTGTGTTATATGTGTATATAATACACTTTGATCTTAGCCAAAAGGCAGAGACTGTTGTCCACATGGGGTAATGGATGCAGTGTTAGTTGAACGGAAACACCCCAGGGACACAGAAACAATGGGGAACAGATCAATCTCGTCACTGCATCGGCGGCATATTCAAAACGAAAGCATGACTTCATTGGAACTGAATACCGACTTTTGAGACTTTTTAAGAACTGAACATCGAAAATTAAAAAATATATATATAAAAAACTGGCTCATAAACTGACAACTTCGTAGTCTCGGAAACTACTTTGGGATCACGAGTATAGCATAGCGTGTATGGACAGATAATTATCATAACTGTCAACAACTCAACTGACAGGCATCCTCGGGTACTTCTGGCACACCAATACAAGACAACTTGCAAGTCGTGTGCGAGGAAAATAAATGGTACATTTTTATTGCCGTTGGCTCGCTACATTGAACAGTCGCTATTGAAACACACAACATAAAGCCACACAGTATTATCTATCACGAGCTGCTAACCACTAAGCTAACTTTCTACACAAATAAACACAAGAAAAACCCTATCGCTACTCTAACGAGGTGTATACTAGAGGTCCCGTCTCCCGTCTGACAATCTTCCCTTCCGCGGTCACACACCACGCGGATTGACTTTCACCTTGGTGCGTGTCGCCTCACGTCGCACGCCGATGGTAGACGTGGCCTGTTGAGTGTATACTCAACTTCTCTATGGCTACCACGAGGCGTGATGTTATTGTGATTAGAGTGTTAACTCTCTGAACACCGCCTGCGTGTCTCATGCAGGAAATGGTTAACCATCTCCTATCACCTCCTCTTCCCTGCTCTCCCCTCGGGCACCCTATCCCCTCCTGGCCTCTTCAAGAATGACTGCCCTTCCTAGTGGAGGGGATGTGGTCGAGTCTTTGACACACACCCACCCCTCTTGTGTTGCGTCATCAATTTTCACTCATTGGTTGTGACGCAAGAGGTTTCAAAAAAAAAAAAAATTAGTGTCTCTAATTTTTGTCAAAGACTCTAGATAACCTGGCTTGGGGCATTCTAATAGAGTTCTACTGACTATTGTCACAATGTAGCAAAACTTTACTTGGCTACTGGCAATCGCCACAAGCTTGACTGATTGGCGTGAGCCCTTTCTCACATGCTATATTATACTTATTAGAGGTATGTCTGAACCGGACCGTTGTCTTATAAGACCTGCCCTCACATAGTAAATTAACTTACTACCCATACAAAGTTGACTTTCTTAGGGTCAACACATGAATTGCTTCATGTCCCCCATATAATATCTAACAACCATTATACAAGAGTGTGTGCGACAGGCTTTACCTATTTCGCTTCCGCGCGTAAAGTATTATTTCACTGTTAAGTTAGTTTTTCGTTGTCTATTATGTCCCCTGACCCAAAGTTATCTCCCTTTGATCTAGAAAAAGTGTATGTAATTTATATGTTTGTTTTACTGGTTGTTTATGTGTTTGGATGTAATTACTCTACTAATTTAACTTTTAATCTATGTTTCTAATTCCTATGTGTATGTATGTCAGTTTTTTAAGTGTCATAATTTGGTTAAATGTGGCCACAAACAGGTGCATAACACTAATTCGTGACTACATTCCCTTTCTATGAAACTCAAAATACTGTAATCTAAGTTCTAAACTATATTGCAGACACACATTCATACTAGCACATTTTCACTAACGAAAACCAACACTAACACAGACAAATATTAAAATTCGAACCAGGCAGCAGAAGAATTCGCTGACCAATCTCACTCTCTTCCGTCTGTTTTCCTTTCGCTCTCACTTTCACACTTCTGTCACACTGCTTTCACCCTTACTTCTGTCACACATCTATTATCCTTCCATACTAATTCTTCTGATCATTTAAAAACCGTTGAGTGACACTGTACAGATTTGGCTCAGTTTGAGAAATTTGAGCTCAATGACTGTGCGAAAATCGCTGCACGAGTCATGTATTTACAATATATTTACACGGATGAGAAAGGGTTGATGGTTTGTTCCCTTGGTCTCATCATCCACTATATTACACTGACATAAAACTATACATTCTAACATAATAATACTAATTCTATCAATAAGTATTTAATGTGTTAAATACATTTTTGTCCTGTTAATTATGTGATGTGTGTATGTTAATCGTTATGTTTATCTAATCTAAGGGATGTAATTTAATTATTTACATGTAATGGATGTGATGTGAGTTATGTACCTTAATTACATGGATGATGTGCACACAAATTATGTAATTTTCTAAATACTATGCTAAATAATGTTTTTACATGTACAATTGAATTATATTAATCTAAATGGTGTAAATGATGTATGTTCACTTATCTACTCTTTTTAACCTATTCTGATGTAAAATGATGCTATTAATAAATGGTAATGTTTAATAGATGGTATGGTTTTATTAAGATGGAATAAACTAAACTAGACTGAAGGTAAATAAAATGTAATAATCTAAATGGTACTATTCTTATCATAAATTTAATTTAACCTGTAATTAACTATTTTTATGTCTAAACTAATCTTTTAATTTAATTCTAAGCTAAGTAAATGGATTAATTACTGTACTAACTATCCTATTAAAATAAATGAGAACTATTATATTACCTAATTCTGCCTCTAATTTATAACTATTTTAAAACAATTATTATTTTACATATCACATTAACTTTATATACATGGTATTCAGTTTCCACAGGTTAGTATTTGCCTTCATGTTTGTACATTGGTTGTATAGGCATAATATATCTACACATTTTGCCTGGGTATCTGAAATACATTACACAGTCATCATAGTGTTTTCTCGGTAGTGCACGTGTAGAGTTAACTGGTGTCGTAGCTCAGTCTTTTTGTGTCTGTAATTAAGCACTGTTCTGACACTGTTTTCTGCGTTTCACATAAATGATACACCGGAATGGAGCTTAGTTGGAAATGAGCTGTCCTAGTTCACACGGTGATATCTAAGTTTAGCAGCACAGTTCTCCACCTGATATCTACGGACACCTAACAGTTCACTGTTCTTGGTACATGATTACGCACATATTGCGGATCTATATGTAAACTATTTTACATAGCATATTATAATCTATTCATGTACTAATTATCACTCTACATTTATATGTGGGATTTCAGGTATTTCTACCCCAGATGGTCTACTAAGGGTATCAGCCAGAATGTTGTCCTTACCCTTGATATGTTCTATACTAAATGTATAGTTTTGAAGGATCAGGGACCACCTGTATATCCGGTCATTTCGATGCACACCACTCTGGATGACAGTGATGGGAGAGTTGTCGGTCTGGATAATGAAGTGCACCCCCGCCAGAAATCGATGGAGCTTTCTCACTGCATAGATGACGCTTAGGGCTTCTAACTCTGATATCGAATATCTGGACTCGGCAGGTGTGATCTTACGGCTCACGTAGCAAATCGGATGGAAGATGCCCTCATAAAATTGGCCTAGGACTGCAGCGATGGAGATCCTGCTGGCATCTGTCCTAAGATAATAAACGAGCCTCGGGTTAGGCAAGCGAAGGATTGGAACATTACTAAAAAGAATTTTCAATTTTGACAATGCAGAGATTAATAATGCATCTTTCACATCCAATTTTACAGATGACTTTAAAACATTGGAAAAAACACTTGTAATTTCTGCTAAATTTGGGATAAATTTACTATAGTAATTTACTAATCCTAGAAGGCTTCTGACCTGTTTTTTAGTGGTAGGAATGGTCAGATTCATAATTTTTGTAATAATCCTGTTGTCAGTCTTCAATTGACCTTGAGAGATGACATGACCCAAAAATTCAATTTCTTTTAGGCCCAATTCAACTTTGCTCGGTTTGACAGTGAGACCGAAGAGTCGCAACCTATCAAAGACATGTCTCAGTTTCAGTAAGTGTGTTGTCCAGTCTTCAGTATGGACACATATATCATCTATATAGGTCACAGTATTCGTCACTCCATGCAATAGATCTCTAGTTAAGCGTACGAAAGTGGCAGGAGCATTTCGAAGTCCGAAAGGAAGAAATCGCCACTCGTAAAGTCCTAACGGTGTTGAAAACGCAGTAAGATGCATAGATTGAACCTGCATAGGGACCTGCCAATATCCCTTAGTAAGATCTAGTTTTGAAAAGATTTAGAAGTAGACATGTCCAAGATAAGATCTTCGCAGGAAGGAATAGGTTCTGCGTCGATCTTAGTGATGTTATTGAGTTTCCGATAGTCCACGCACAGACGAATTGTGGAATCCTTCTTCTTAACTAGGACGATTGGAAAAGAGTACTCTGATGTAGACTTTTGGATAATCCCGCTAGCTTCTAAATTAAGAATTTCCTTATTTAGATTTTCCCTATAGCTGAGTGGGATAGAGTACGGCCTGCATTTAATAGGCTTAGAATCCGAAAGAAGAATGGAGTGTTCGATTCTGTCCGTCCTACCTGGGATGTCAGAGAATAGGTCTTTGTATTCAGTAACTAACTCCACTAATTGTCGTCGTTGAATGTCTGTTAGTCCCTGATCTATATGTATGCTGTCCACTGTCGCAGTTTTGTCTACAATGGGAACAGGTAGTTCCATTCCGTCGTCGTCTACCTGATTCAGTACGGTGGTGGTGCTAAGTGTGTATTCTGTTAACTCACTAGGTGTATTGCCATTGTCGGAACTGCCAGTCTCGCTAACTAGTGTAGTTGCGTTGTGTATGTCTGTCGTCTGATCACTGGGTGTTGATGCACTCTGTTCGTCTGTCACTACTTCTGTTTCTTGTCTTGTATAGTAAGGTTTCAACATGTTGACATGGAATATCTTTAAGTGTCCGTTTATCGATATTTCATAGTCAACATCTGAAATTCTGCGTACCACCTTGAATGGCCCTTGCCATGATGTTAATAGTAAATTTCTTTTGTCTGGAAGTAGCAAGAGTATGTCTTGATCTGGTTCAAGTTCAATTGTTCTTGCCCCTTTGTTGGCATATTGGCGGTAGATTTGACCCTTCCTCTCCAAAGCTGCCTTAGCTATAACACACGATTTCATGATCTTGTCTCGTGTCTCTGTCACCATTTCATAAGGTGTTTTTGGGGTAGGAATTTCTATCGAATTAGTTAGTACCTGATGGTAAATGGTTAGGGGTCCACGTGGGTTAGCCCCGTAAACTAATTCAAAAGGTGAGAAACCCGTGCTAGAATGGGGAATCTCCCGATAGGCGAACAGCACTGTTGGTAACAGTGTATCCCAATCAGCTGGGTTTTCTGCTGTAACCTTAGCCAGCATGTGCTTTAGGTCACCGTTAATTTTCTCTACTATTCCATTGCTGGCTGGATGGTATGCTGTCGTAAAATGTTGCTTAATGCCTAACATTTTTGTAAGGGCTTGCGTTGCAGCCGATATGAACTGAGTTCCACGATCGGATAAAATGGTCCGTGGGAATCCGAATCGTGAGAACAGGTGTAGAAATACATTGGCAACGTCTTTGGAGGTGATGTATTTCAAAGCTACTGCCTCAACCCACCTTGTACATAGGTCGACCATTGTCAATATGAAGCGATTTCCTTTGCTGGACACCTGGTTTAGGGGTCCAACAATATCTACCGCCACACTTTCAAATGGCCTAGAAGCCAGAGTAGAAGGTTGTACTTCAGCTGTAGGATGTTTACCCTTACGTACTAATTGTTGGCAGACATTACCAGCAAATACATTATGACAAAATAATTTTATATTATTGAAAAAACCTGGCCTGTTATTTTTGTCTGCAAGATGACCAGCACACGGTGTTTTATGTGCATTCTTTAGCACAGTTACACGGTTTTGTTCAGGTAACACCTGTTCATGGTTACCTGTAGTATAACATCTGGTTGAAATGCCACTCTTCAGTCTAGAGAACACTGATGTATATTTGGTGATTTTGGCTCTTTGTTTCATTAAATTTAAATATGGAGACACATTAAGATCAGATTTCTGCTGGTGTATAAATTTCTGTGTGTTTGTGTCATCTGTGCTGGTTGGAAAAAGCATTAGTAGTGTCTCATCTTGTACTGGGTCATGATGTTTTGAAGTGTCAACTCTGGTTGTTGCCTTAGCTGCATTTAATTTCTCCCATGCAACTATTTCATCACTAGTACATTGTTTCAGTTGGGGTAAGCACCCCAAAATTAAATCAGTACAAGGGTTGTTAAGTATTGCACAAGTAAAGGTACCCGAAAGGAAAGGAGTATTAATGTGGGCTTTCGCCAAAGGGTAGATCTCAACGTTACCCGAAAAGGTTCGGCATTTCACAGTGTCACCTGTGTAATCACCCGGACTCACTAGTTCTTTTCGAAGACCAATAAGGGTGCTGCCACTATCCAGCAAACATTGGCATGGTACATTATTGACCATTGCATTGTGGAACACCAAATTGCCTCTGGAGGCTAGTGCTGCGTTTACACTCTCGGATGAGCATGGTACTGTATGTCCACATTCTAGTCTTCCGTCTGCATGGAATTGGTGACATCGTTCACAGCTGTCAAAGCTTAATATATCGTTAGCAGCACACACATCCTCTGCTTGGTTAGTTGGTAAGTCACTTTCAATCTCACACTCATTCTCACTACCACTATCTGACTAGGTGTCAATCAACATCGCGTTGTTAGCTTTCACACGTTGGCGGCCAAGGCACTTATTAGAATAATGGCCATAACAGGAACAAAAAAAGCATTTGATTGCCCGCCTGTATGCAGACCGTTTGCTTTGCTGCTTCTTGATCACATTTTCAAGATGCGCTGGATAATTCGGCGATTTCGCACATAGCATAAGTGTCGTGCATCAGTTGACAGTACATGCATTTGGAAACTTTTCTGTCTTTCTTATCATACTTTTGAAAAGGCTTTCTGTTACTCTGGTAGTTTTTTGATTGGTCTTTCACAAAAGAAACTATCTCAGAGTCATTTGAAGTTTTTAAAATATCTCTGTTGGAAGAAAAATATGTGGAGCCTTTTTTCTCAAATTGTTGGATGTTCTCAATGTCTGACTGCTGCAAAAATTTGGCAAAAGGAGAAGGTATGGTAGATATAACCTTGTCCATAGCAATTAAGTTTTTTAATCTATCAAAGTCTTTTCCTATGTTAGCTGCTTTAAGCCACCTGTCTAGTACACTCTGTACATTAGAAACATAATCAATAAAGGTTTCACTAGGTTTAGGTTTTAAATTTGAGAACTGAACCTGATACCCAGGGGCATCAAGTAAAAAGTGCTGCATAATCCTATCATGGATGTATTGATAATTAGATCTGAGCTCAGTTGGTATAGATTCTATCACTTTAAGGGGCTCACCACTCAGATTCTTCATATAAAGCATGGCCCACATTTCTATTGGAACCTGGTGATATTTAAATTGATACTCTACATTTTCTGTCCAGGCTGATATGGAGTCATCTTTACAATATGGTTTGATAATATTTTTGTATTTGTTGAACTTATTTTCTTCTTGCTGACTTATTAGTTTAGTGGCAGAGATCTCTGCGTGTGAGTCTACATCCATGCCTTTCATCTTTAATTGTTTCTCTGATTCTACCTGAATTTGTTTTTCTTTCACTCTTGCCATTTCATCTATCTCTTTTTGCTTTAATTCTTTCTCTTGATCTAATTGCTTTAGCTTAATCTCCTTATCATGTTCTAGCTGTTGTTGTTTAATTTCTAATTCTTTTTGTTTTGTTATTTCAGCTAGTTGAGCAATTTCCTTTTGATGTTGTCTATCTCGCTCTCTTTCTTGTGCGCGTTCGTCTCTCTCTGCATTCTCTTTTCGTGTTTGTTCTTCTTTTGCTTCTTTAAATTTCTGATCTGCATATTGTTGTAGCTCTTTTCCTGTGTATTCTAGATCTTTACCTGCTTTTATAAAATCAGATAAAGTAGCCATGCTGTTTAGTACTTTAGCTAGCGTTGATCTGGACTACTTTGTTTATTTAGCTATGTCTCTATGATGTTCTATATTTGTTCCTTGTTACGGAATCTTAATTTTATTTCCAGTTTATATGCTGCACAAAATGTCAATGTTGGAAAATCAGAGCACAAAAATATGATAGTGTATCACAAGCTGAAAAAGAGATGCACTATTAATAACAATGCATGCCAAAAATATAGGTATACTCAACTTAATGTTCCCGAGAATCAGGGAACGAAAGCTCCGTCGACACAGGTCACCTTGTTTGGTACACTGGGGTGGAGGCACGTTTCATAAGTAACACACTATATTTGGCACACCGGTGTATGTGCACAGCTGTTGTTTGCCCTCTGATATGTAGGGCAGCAGTAAACAGGCCTACTATACGATATAATTTACTCGACAACTAAGGACAATGACTTAGACAATGACAGACTCACCAACAACTAGAACATGTATTAATTAAATTAAATGTCAATGTCCTGTCTTTGTTTTAAACAGTAATTGCCTTACGTTACTAATCTAGTTAATTTCTGTAAACGTTGTGCAGCTAGGTATCATATGCTTAGCCCAAAAATAGTTCCATCGTGACGAGAAACAAAGAGAAGATAGAACCAAAAAAAATGAATAACTGCTTTTAAAGAAATAAAAATAATATAATAATGTGTAAATAAATAAATATATTCATTTAGTAACTCAAATAAACAAATAATAAATAGTATATAGCACAGATTCAGGCGAGCCGCCGCTAAGCGATCTTGTAAACACTCGACTGCTTTATGCTAATGACGCAGAATAACTGTCTGTCAATCACTCTACGTCACCGCGCAGCGCTATTCTTAGTCTTGAAAAATCGATATTGTCGGCTGGCGATGTATTGCTCCGCCCTGAATCATGTTTGGTGCTTATTCAAGAATAAATTGGTAAATATATGAATAAATATCAGAAAATAAGAATATTAATACTTACAGCTTTGACGAATACATGATTTCATTAAATAACTGTATCATAAACACAATTAAACACTATTTTGTCACGATAGGCATATTTCTAGCTCGCAAATTCTCCTGTCTGCACAAATTATCGTTACTACAAAAATTAAACCCTAGTCTGGAGCCCTGTGGAAGAGTGGATTAGCTTGAACTTTTCGTTCAAGCTTCACTTTCTGACACCACAATTACCCTTTACTGTGGGTATTAGCTTGGCGCTTTCGTCCAAGCACCACTTTCTGACACCACAATTACCCTTTACTGTGGGTATTAGCTTGGCGCTTTCGTCCAAGCACCACTTTCTGACACCACAATTACCTTTGCCTGTCAACAACTCAACTGACAGGCATCCTCGGGTACTTCTGGCACACCAATACAAGACAACTTGCAAGTCGTGTGCGAGGAAAATAAATGGTACATTTTTATTGCCGTTGGCTCGCTACATTGAACAGTCGCTATTGAAACACACAACATAAAGCCACACAGTATTATCTATCACGAGCTGCTAACCACTAAGCTAACTTTCTACACAAATAAACACAAGAAAAACCCTATCGCTACTCTAACGAGGTGTATACTAGAGGTCCCGTCTCCCGTCTGACAATCTTCCCTTCCGCGGTCACACACCACGCGGATTGACTTTCACCTTGGTGCGTGTCGCCTCACGTCGCACGCCGATGGTAGACGTGGCCTGTTGAGTGTATACTCAACTTCTCTATGGCTACCACGAGGCGTGATGTTATTGTGATTAGAGTGTTAACTCTCTGAACACCGCCTGCGTGTCTCATGCAGGAAATGGTTAACCATCTCCTATCACCTCCTCTTCCCTGCTCTCCCCTCGGGCACCCTATCCCCTCCTGGCCTCTTCAAGAATGACTGCCCTTCCTAGTGGAGGGGATGTGGTCGAGTCTTTGACAATAACCTAGAGAGAATGGAGTGGCAGGGAGTGACCATGAGGATCTGGCCGACAACCATAACTCCGAGAAAATAGCAGATGGACACATAATAAGACTACAACTGGTAACATTAGTACTGGGACTCTTCGCTGTCTGTTGTAGATGAGAATCAAGCACGTATGGGAATGTTTATAGTGCTGTGATACTGGTTCTTGACTCAAACTCATCTCAACTCAACGTAAGGAAAGAGGGTGGGGGAGTGTGTTATCTCAAACTCAACGAATATAAAGCGGGTGGGGTGGGAGAATGTGGATGCACAACTACACAGATGACGGTCGGACAGGATCCCAGTCAGCTGAAGTAACTTGTGCATGTTATATGTATGTGGTTGTATCATTGTATGTTTATTGTGTGTATGCTGACGTCGCCGCAAAGTCCTTTTCTGGTAAAGTTTACCAATTCTACTTCTTGTTCTCGTTGGTTTACTTAGTACGAGAGAGAGAGAGAGAGAGAGAGAGAGAGAGAGAGAGAGAGAGAGAGAGAGAGAGAGAGAGAGAGAGAGAGAGAGAGAGAGAGAGAGAGAGAGAGAGAGACTGAGAGATTGTGCATGTCTTTTGCAGAACGGTGCTATCAACCTCAGCTTAATTGTCTAGGCAGCTTTACCTTCAGCAATTTGCCATTGCTACTTAAGCGAGATGTCAACGTGTAAGTCCAAATGACCGCTACGGGGAGTGAATTTCTTACTCCGCGATCAGCACATCGGAAGTTTAAGAGCGCTCTTACCCTCTCGGCCATGTCGACCTCTTTACTCATTGCATGCAGACAAATTGAACAGGTAAGGGGAGAGAACGCAGCCCTGTCTTACTTCCATTTACCTCATTCATTCAGTAGCATGTTCTTTGGAGAACCTGGCTCCCATAACAACCTTCCGGGAAACTTCCCTATCACAAGCAAGATGTCCCGCGTCAGACACACCCATCCGGAGGTCATCTGCCACATCCTGCACCCATCTTCTCTTTGGCCTTCCTCTTCCTCTCTTCCCAGGCATATACCCCTCCATTATTGTTCTCTCCAAACTTTCATGATGTTTCAAGTGACCAAAATATATAAATGTTCTTTGTTTTATAGTTTTTAATAGCCAACCCTCTTCAATATTCAGCTCTTGAAGTATGGATGCATTTGTTGTTTTCTTTACCCAAGATAATCTTAGAATCCGTCTATAACATTCATATACAAAGGCATTTATGCGCTTATCAGCTTTAGTAAGTGTCAGGTCTCACAGGGGTATGTTGCAATGGGAAAGATGCATGCTCTTAAAAATCTAATTTTTGCAGTTCTGCCTGTTTCACTCCATAATTTATTCAGTTGTTTTAGTCTTTGAAGAGTAAATAATAGTCGTCGTTTAATTTCGTTCATTGTGTCACCATTGTTGGTAATCAATAACCCAAGACATTCGAAATTTTCCACCACCTCCAATCTTTCCTCATTAACATATATTTCTTTCTCCATCGTAGTTTTATCTGTATGCATTATCTTTGTTTTTGCTATGTTACGATATAAGCTGAGATTTTCAGTATTTACTTGGGTTGAGATGATTATGTTTTCTATACCATTCTGTACTATTCTCCCTTTGCCTAGTAATAGAATATATCGAAACTGAAAGTAAGTTCAAGGAATGACGTTACTTATTGGATTCGAAGTATTAACTAAATAAAACTGTTGTTTGTCCATCAAGAATGATGATCCGTTCATTTCATCCAGTGGGGTTGAAAGTATGGAGCCGTGAGTTCTAAGATAGCTGATAAGGACTATTTTTGGCTCGAAATGTTCTTTGGCAATGTGGACAAAGAATGCTTGACGTTTCTGGAGGAGGATTTCCTGCAGTGGTTTTTCTGTCCTGCCTTTTCTTCACAGCTCTTGCAGTCCAGGTTGCCTCACACGTGACTGCACCCTTGCGTAATGATGCACGCCACGAATTTCGGTCTCTGGCTGCAGTCTCCCAGGTGTCATGATGAATTCCAAAAGCATTTAGTGAGATTTTCAGTGTCTTTAAAGCGTTTCCTCTGGCCGCTTTGGGAGCGTTTACCACAACGCAACTCGCCGTAAAAAAATTCGTTTAGGGAGCCTGTGATCTGGCATGCGAGTTAAGTGACCAGCCCAGCGAATCTGATTCTTCATTAGTAGAGTGTGGATACTTGGCATGGACTCTCTTTCTAGGACTTCAGTGTCCGGGATCTTGTCTTGCCATTTAATCTTCAGTAGCTTTTTAAGGCAGACTGTGTGGAAGTGGTTTAATTTCCTAGCGTGTCGCTGATAAACAATCCAGGTTTCACAAGCATATGGCAGTGTGGATAATACAACTGCTTTGTAGACTTTCAGCTTTGTTTGCAGGCTTATTCCATTTCTGTCCCATACATTCTTGTATAGTCTGCCAAAGGCCGCGCTGGCCTTGGAGGTTCTTGTATTCACTTCGTCGTCAATTGTGGCAGCTTGTGACACTGTGCTGCCAAGATAGGTGAATTTGTCCACAACACTTAGTCTATGACCATTCACTTTGATATTCGGCGCAGTGTGATTATTCCTTGGAGCTGGCTGGTACATAACTACAGTCTTCTCCAAGTTGATACTGAGCCTAAAGTTGGCACAGGCATGTGAGAAAGCTAAAACATTGTGTTGCATGTCTGCCTCTGAGTTGGCATATAGAGCGTAATCATCAGCAAACAGGAGCTCTCTGACGGTGTCGCTGTTAATTTTTGTTTTAGCTTTCAGTCTTCTGAGATTGAATAACTTTCCATCCATGTGGTAGTTGATGTCTATTCCAATGTCGTTATTCCCGAAGGCATTCGTCAGCATGGCTGAAAACATGAGGCTGAACAGTGTTGGTGCTAGGACACATCCTTGCTTCACTCCATTGGTGACAGGAAAGGCCTCAGACATTTCACCATTTTCTGTACTCTTGCCTGCATACCTATCATGAAATAGCCGCACTATTTGGACAAACTTTCGTGGACAGCCATATTTTGCCATAATCTTCCACAGTCCTTCTCTGCTGACAGTATCAAAAGCCTTGGTAATGTCACTGACAGTGGAGAACATTTCCCACTTTTGTTCCTGGCATTTCTCTTGCAGCGAAAATTATGTCAACAGTTCCTCGTTCGTTTCTGAAGCCACATTGACTCTTAGGAAGAAGACCTTGATCTAGATCGGCCGTGAGGCGATTGAGAAGACTTCTGGCGAGTATCTTCCCTGCAATTGAAAGCAAGAAGATGCCTCGGTGGTTGTCACAGGATTGGCGGTTTCCTTTACGTTTGTAAAGGTGGACTATTGACGCGTCCTTGAAATCTTGTGGCATGGTCTCGTTCACCCACATTTTTGTAAAGACATGGTGAAGCTGCTCTGATAGGAACGGCCTACCAGCCTTGTATATCTCTGCTGGGATGGAGTCAGGACCAGGTGCCTTGCCGCTAGAGAGTTGCTGGATGGCTTTGTTTACTTTCACTATGGATGGCACGTCATCAAGTGTATCATTAGTGGGAACTTGAGGAAGGCAGTTGATGGTTTCATCATCGAAGAAGGAAGTTGCATTTAAGATGTTGCTAAAAAGCTCTGCCCAGCGTTGAAGGAATTTTATTTCTTATCGGTGACCAATGTTCCCCCCATCTGCACTGAGAAGGGGAACTATGCCTGGTGATGTAGGACCATAGACCGCTTTCAGTGAGTCGTAGAAGTTTTTCATATCATGTCTGTCAGCAAAGCCTTGAATTTCATCAGCTGTGCTGCTCAGTCAGGAGTCCCGAATGTGCCGAAGTTTCTGTTGCACTACTCTCTGAATGTTCTTGAAGGCATCTTTTTTTATGTTGACTTCGGGTCATTCAAATGTTTGCCTTGAGGAGAAGATGTTTCTAGGCCAGCAATTGGTTGATGTCTTCGGAATTTTCATCAAATCAATCTTTATGCTTTCAGGGGGCTGGACCCAGGATTTCCATAGCAGTGTTGTAAATTATGTCCTTTAGGGCTCTCCACTCTGTTTCTGTATCCTGTTTAGCTGCAGCATTGGGCTTGAGGCGGTCTTCCAGCATATTTTCAAACGACAGCTGCATTTTCTTGCTGTTTAGGCGAGTGACATTTAGTCTTTTTTTGTTTTTTGTCTTTTTTTTTTTTTTTGCATCTTTACCCCTTGAGGACGCCGTGGTGGTTTGATGTGTATGTTTATTTTCGAGATAATGAGGCGATGGTCTATCCAACATTCGGCACCACACATGAATGTTGTCACCCGAACGTCTTGTCTGTCACTCCTCCAGACGATGACATAGTCAATGAGGTGCCAGTGTTTCGAGCGAGGGTGCATCCACGATGTCCTGTTTCTCATGGGAAGACGGAAAATTGTGTTGGTAATCAGGAGATCGTGTTCGGCAAATGTCTGAAGGAGGAGTCCATTGCTGTTACAATTTCCGACTCCGTGCTTTCCAATAATGCCACTACAAGATATGGTGTATGTGCCTACTCTTGCATTGAGATCCCCAAGGAGTATAAGATTGTCTTCTTTGGGAACAGATGTTAATACACTGTGCAGGTCCTCATAGAACTTGTTCTTGACATCATCTTCATTGGTCATAGTTGGTGCGTAGACACTCACAAGGGTTGCATGCTTCCTTCCATTCAACAGGGGCAACTTAATGGCTATGAGCCTGTCGTTTATAGCCTTTGGAAATCCAACTAGTTTGCCAACCAGGGCCGACTTAATGGCAAATACCACACCGGATTGGCGTATTTCCTCGCTTTTCCTTCCACTCCTGAAAAATGTGTAGCCGTCACCTACTTCACAGATTTGGCCTTCTTCTGCAAGTCGTGTCTCACTCAAGGCTGCAATGTCGATGCCCAACTCTCTCTAAATCAGTGCTGTTCGTCTCTCTGGGCTCGACGCGCCGTCTCTATCAAGTAGGGTGCGTACATTCCAAGTATCGATTGTTAAAGGAATATGGTTTGCTCTTTTAGCTTTACCTGTTTTTTCTTTGTTTGTATGTCGACCGCATTATAGTGTACCCACCAACCACGGCTAGCTGGTTAGGTAATGATGGAGCAGACGATGTTTAGGGCACCTTTTCTAGCCCTCTTCCTGATGCTATGGAGGTGAGCAGTGTGTTCCTATAGAGGGCTGTTCAGTCGCTCAGGGGGCTCCCGAATCCCACTGCTGCTCCGGTCAGTAGAAGACGACCATGTGGCCTGAGCCGCCTGTGTGCAGGAATGCGACTACGGCTGCCAGGGTACCCACGCCTACCACTTCGCCGCTCGCCCATCGCCACAGGGCTTGAAGGTGATATATGACGTTGCATGAAGAATGACTTGCGCGATGAATTAGATTAAAGTGAGGAAGAGTTGCGCAATTCGTCGACCTCACTCTCTCGCCTGAGTCAATCTGAGTCCAGTGGCAAGAAGTCAAAACGACTGGAGACGAATACAGGTGCAGTGGATGACCAGGGCGCATTACGTTCCACAACGCCTTGGAGGTAAACGCCGTCTTGCCCGTTGAATCAGGAATGATTTCTTCCGCGCAGTCTGCCGAATCCTATCTTCACATGCTGGTAGGCATAACATAGTTCACTGATCAGTTTGACACCAAATCGGCTACCCACGCCTGTCACAGCTGTTGCCCGGGGTGTGGCCGCTGTCAATAAAACTACTGAGAGCCAATGTGCGGTTTCTATTTACAAACAAGACGTAACTGGCAAGTTCAAAACGTTCATTTATTATTTATGATTATAATAATGTAAGATAATAACAATTATTCAAGTTAATTAACTATTCCATGAATATTATATAACCGTAGACATAGACATAGAAGTTCTATCATAGAAGAACTTAGAACAGAACCTCACGAATTGTTTATGTTATTTAACTACTAAAGTACTACTATACTTAGACTAATAATACTACTAATTAACTAATTACTGTCGTTATCTCTAGCAAATCACACTTGTTACTATAGTTATCTGCTGTGCGCTTTGTGCGTCTTCTCATTTTTTTGAAATTGTGAATATTCTAATTAGGTACATAGGAGTATTAGAAGACGGACAAAGTCAATCTCAAGGAACACTTTGTTTAGGCAGGGGACTTTGATTTGTCTTCTGTTTTACCATAGCAACATTATTAATTATTAATATTACTCTATTTAGTACATATAGTATAAATATAGCAACATTAATTTAGTATGTATTTAATTTAGCAACATTATTAGTTCATATTTTATAATAGAACCATTATTATAGTATATTTATTAGCAATATAATTAATACATATTGTATAATTAAAGTGATATAGCAACATTAATTTACAAATTTAGTAGTATACTAAGAACAACATCAGGAATTGGCAAGGCAGCAACAACAATGAACATGTTAGCAAAAAGAGTCTGGGAGAACAGGAAGCTTACTGCCAAAACAAAAGTCCTCGTCTACCAAGCCTGTGTCCTTAGTACTCTTCTTTATGGCAGTGAAACCTGGACAACTTACTCACACCAAGAGACACGTTTAAACAGCTTTCATATGCCGTGTCAGCGAAGAATACTTGGTATTAAGTGGCAAGACAAAATCACAAATACTGAAGTATTGGAAAGATCAGGTTGTGTGACGGTGTATTCCATGCTCAGTCTTCGTAGACTTAGATGGATAGGACATGTTAGGAGGATGGATGATGGTAGAATATCAAAGGACATCTTTTTTGGTGAATTACAGACGGGTAGGAGATCTCAGGGTCGGCCTCTACTACGATACAAAGATGTGTGTAAGTGGGACATGATTGATACAGGCATAGATAATACACACTGAGAGCAAGTCGCCGCTGAACGTGTTGCATGGAAGGCAAACATCAGAAATGGAATAAAGACAAAAGGAGAAAATGATTGCAGATAAAGCACACACAGAGCGTGAGAGATGTAAGATGGTGCACAATGGTGGAAATGACCATGTTTTCACATGCATCGACTGTGGGCAAACATTTGCAGCAAGAATTGGCCTTACCAGCCACACTCGCCACCGCCATGGATCGTAGTTATTAAGCCTTTTTGAAGCAAATGTACCAAACTATCGTCTGTCAAGACGGAAAGGTGCCAATAAATAAATAAATAACATTATTAGTGTATACAGTATATTAGCAGATTATTAGTGCATATAGTATATTAGATACATTATTAGTACATATAGTATATTAGATACATTATTAGTACATATAGTATATTTACCCTTTCTCCAAAACAAAAGGCAAGGAGCATTCAGATAAATGGAACACCCCTAAGAGAAGATAAGGAACCAACATACCTTGGTGTAACATTCGACGACAGGCTGACATGGAGAAAACACATCAAAAAAGCAGTAGCAAAAGCCAGAAGGAAAATAGCCATCCTGAGAAAGCTAACTGGAACCACGTGGGGAGCCAGTGGGAAAATACTTAGCAAAGTTTATCAACAGAGCATACGACCACACTTGGAATACGGGTCAACTGCGTGGTGTTCAGCATCAAAAACCACACTACAAGACCTGGACAAGGTGCAAAATCAAGCTCTTAGAGTCATCACAGGAGGGATAAGATCAACCCCTATAGTAGCAATGGAGAAAATGGGGAGGACACAAGCTTTAAGAGAACGCAGAGATACAAAAACACTAATACAAGCAGAAAAGTTTCTCAGCTTGCCAGGCCACCCTATGAAGAACCGATTTGAAAACTTAGCTATGGGGCGGTTGAAAAGAAGTAGTTTCATCCACCAGGCCAAACAACTCTGCAGAGAAACCATCGATCTTCCCACAGTTGGTACCCCCCTGACAACTATTCCAGAGCGAACCCCGTGGAAAGATGAACATAGAAACAGTCAAAAGTGAGAAGAATATTTGACAAGGAAGAACAGAACAGTGTACAGCGCAGAACAGCCACTCTCAGCTTCCTTGATGACGAATACCCACAGGACCTCTGGATCCGAGTCTACACAGATGGGTCAGCACAAAATGCTGTTCGAAATGGAGGAGCGGGAGTGTACATAGAATACCCAAATAATACTAGAGACAGGGCCAGAATTCCAACAGGAAAGTACTGCCATAACTATGATGCTGAAATTGAGGCAATCAAGATAGCCACAGAGAAATTACAAAATACCAGCCATGGTACACAACCTGCAGTGATATTGACAGATGCAAAATCCGTAATAGAGGCGCTCCTGTCTGGGAAATTGCCAGTTCTGAGGACACTACTTTCTGAACTTAGTAGTCAGCGTAAGATCACCATACAGTGGATACCATCCCACTGGATCCGAGTTACATCTGTCACCGCCTCACTTTCATATATAGTAGAGGGCTGCAACTCCAGCCCAAGGGATACCATTGAGTCGCGCAGGACCCGAGTAATCTAGAACCTTCTCGAAAGAGCTGGTCACCAAGTCCATGATTCCGTGGACACTGATGTGGCCCGCCTAATGCGGGGTCCACGAGGAACTCGGACAGAGTTACCGCCCGTGTCGAGTTAGGACACGCGGAGACGGGCAGAGGACAAACGGACTTGAGAGAGACAACAAGGCCTGCCTGAGAGGGACTCATAGATATTCATAGATATACTTAGGCTAGATAGTGTGCTAGATTGTGTATGACACCGATATGTTTGATGTTTAACTATCGGTGATATGTAATATAAGAGAGCGCGGGTCTGTTTACCCACTGCGCCAACTGTACACTTCATACAATAAATGGTCTATATCCTAGCGAACAGTGTATTGTTGCCTGTATGAACCCGAACCGTTATTTAGATCAGAGTAAGATGATGACAGGCTTTTTGGGGGCTAGTTTTCCGGTTGTGGCATAGAATGTTTTCTTAAACACCTATTAAATGCCATGTAAAAGTAATTATTTAATCATATCACATTGATTTTTGGTAACACATTGATTTGTTTAAATCAAAGAAATTGTCAACTTTACAAGTTTGCATAAAATTAGTAGCTATCTAGCGATAAAATAGAAGTAATCTGAGTCCCTCGGCAACGTCTCACCATTACCTCCGCAGTTCCTCATTATTTTGATTCTGTAAACAATTTTTTTTTTTACATGTTACTATTTTGACATTTTTTTTTGGTGACAGTGACGAGAGTACAAGACAACATCGATGAGTTCTTGAATTAAAAGCTAAGTTTCACCTCATACCCATTGTTATTCTAAGCTGTACTTCTCATGTTTCATCAATGTATTATTTTGTATCATATTGATTTCTTTGCATATTCATGACCTTGTCACCAACATAACCTTGCATTTTGATTTACACATTAATAATTAGGGGAGTTAACCAAATTTTCGACCACACAACATATTTTTCTAAGGGATTTAACTCTATAAACTTAACAAACAAGTAAAACACAAAATGTCTAGCTTAGATAAGTGCATTGAACAAGGAATAAAGTTAGGTTATAAAGAAGAGAAACTGTCAGAATGGGCACAGAAAACGCACGCAGAAAACATTGCCCGTGAAGAAAGAGCGATAGAACGAGAGGAAAGGAAACTGCAGATGGAGGCAGAAGAAAAGAAATTGCAAATGGAGGCCGAAGAGAAGAAATTGCAAATGCAAATACAAGCAGATGAAAAGAAATTGCAAATGGAGGCCGAAGAAAAGAAATTGCAAATGCAAATACAAGCAGATGAAAAGAAATTGCAAATGGAGGCCGAAGAAAAGAAATTGCAAATGTAGACCATATTCTATTCCTCTCCATTACAGATCTAATTTAGATAAAGAAATTTTAGATTTAGAGAAGAGTGGCATTATTCAAAAATCTATGTCTCAATATTCTTCACCGATTGTCTTGGTGAAAAAGAAAGACCAGACCAATCCGCTTGTGCATCGACTATAGAATATTAAATACCAGAACAACAACGGATGCAGAGCCTATGAACAGTTGTGAAGATCTTATTTTAGATATGCTCAATCATCCTTATTTTCTAAGACAGATTTAGCGAAAGGATATTGGCAAGTTCCACTACACCCTTCGTGTAGACATATAACAGCATTTGCAAACAGCCGAAACAGAACAACATCGACGAAAACACTCAAGAGACAGCCATACTAACTTTAACATTCATGGCATAACACACGAACGAAGGGACGTCAACGCGCACATCATCGTTGGAGTTATTTAATTAATTAGTTTACTATTAAAAATGTATTATATTTTTCCTTAATGATGTTTTTTTTA
>JACEFZ010008819.1:0-22066 GCA_014155875.1 Cepaea nemoralis
GGTTTAGTTATATTCTTTTGTACGTTCTCATTTCGTGTGGTACAAAAGAGGAATCCTTGTATGCCTGTCAAAGTTAAGTTGTTGACAACCACGCATAGAAAGAACAGATGGTTCAATCAAAAATGTGAAGAAGCAGTCATTAGGAAAAAGAATGCCAGACATTTATGGTTAAATGACATCAACAACATCCAAAAGGAAGAGCATTATAGAAATGAATGTAAAGAGGCTACAAAAATAGTCCGACAGCAGAAGCGAGAATATATGAGTAATATAATCAAAGATATGGAAACTAATCACCAGAAAAATGAATCCAGAAATTTTTTTAAAGAACTGAAGTCAATGAAACGAGGGCACCAACAAAATACATATGGTTTAAAAGACAATAATGGGAATATGATAAATACCAATGAGGAAATGTGCAACACATGGAAAGAATATTTTGTTGAATTACTAAATTGTGAAGCTCCAAGTAACATTTTCCCACAGGAAGAGGTTCTAACATGCGAACCACAAATTGAAGAACCTACATTTGAAGAAATCCTATATGTAATCACACGACTTAAAAACAATAAGGCAACTGGGACTGATGGAATTGCTGCTGAATTTATAAAGGCAGGTGGCCATGCATTACATCTAAAGCTATACAAACTAATAATAAAAATCTGGAGGACAGAAGAATTACCCCATGACTGGAAAGAGTCATTATTGATACCTATCTTTAAGAAAGGAGACAAGTTCCAATGTGGAAATTATAGAGGAATATCACTACTGTCCACAAGCTATAAGATACTATCCGCAGTATTACTAAATAGACTAAAACCATATTCAGAAGACATATTAGGTGACTACCAGGCTGGGTTTTAGACAAAACAGATCAACAATAGATCAGATATTTATCTTACGACAAATAGCCGAGAAAAATTGGGAATATAAAAGAGATCTCCACAACATTTTTGTGGATTTTAAAAAGGTTTATGATAGTGTCCATAGGAATAGTCTATGGAATGCTATGCAGGAATTTGGAATACCAAGGAAGTTAATCAACATGACCAGACTATGCATGGAAGATACTTATAATATAGTAACATATAAAGGCAGGAAATCAGACCCCTTCCAAATAACATCTGGCTTGAAACAGGGTGATGCACTATCGCCGCTACTCTTCAATCTGGCTCTAGAGAAAGTTGTAAGGAAGGTAAAGGAGGAATGTGATATTGGAGGAACATCCAAGCTGCTTGGTTATGCAGATGATATAGATATTATAGGGCAAAGTGAACAAAAGACATTGGAAATATTGACTCACTTAAAGGAAAAAGCCCAACAGATGGGGCTGGTTATCAACCAAGATAAGACAGAATATATGGTAATTTCAAGAGACGGAATAGGCTAAAAACTCTGGCCACATACAAATAGATAATATGACCATTAAAAGAACGGAAACATACAAATACCTGGGTACAATCTTCAACTGCTCCAACATCATAAGGGAAGAAATACAAACTAGAATCAACTCTGGAAATAAGATATACTATGCACTACAACATCTACTAAAATCAAAGGCGCTATCTCGTAACACCAAAATCACAATATACAAAACATTGATCAGACCAGTTGTGCTGTATGGCTCTGAAACCTGGAGTACAACGAAAGGAGACGAAGCCTTGTTACAAACCTTTGAGAACAAAATTTTAAGACGCATCTTTGGACCCATTAGGGATACACAAAGTGGAGAGTGGAAAAGAAGACGAAACAAAGACATTTATGATCTGTTTAAGTCCCCGCTAATCACTGGTATCATGAAGGCTAATAGACTACAATGGCTGGGGCATATAGAAAGAATGGAAGATAATAGGGAAACAAAACTCGCTTACACTCAGGAAATAAATGACCGTAGACCCCGAGGTAGACCAAGAAGGCGGCGGAGAGATAATACATGTACAGACCTACAAGCACTTGGAATCAACAACTGGCAAGAGAAGGTCCACCAGAGAGACGAATGGAGACGGATTGTATCTGCAGCAAAGAACCTCAATGGCTCGGAACGCTGAAGAAGAAGAAGAAGAAGAAGAAGAAGAAGAAGAAGAAGAAGAAGAAGAAGAAGAAGAAGATATATATATATCGGTCCATCCGATTGAGATGGAATTTTTTTTACAGATGTTCTTACTCTCGCGGATCCAACTGACATAGCTAGTTAGTTTAACATCAACAACTTTTCCTCAAGGACGAAAGAAAAAGGTATTACAAGCTTATGAAACAGGGCGCAACGGGAAGCAAGACTAGAAACCAATCGAGTACGCACTGCTCCAGCACGTTCATCTGGAAACCAATCGAGTACGCACTGCTCAAGCACGCTCATCTGAAACAGGCGCGCAACGGCAAGCAAGACTGGAAACTGTTCGAGTACGTGATTCTCAAATAAAAGTGTATAGAGATAATGTATATTGCAGTAAAATATAATCTATTCTATTTAAGACTATTCAATAAAAAAAACACACACAAAAGAGTTATATTTATTCTCTGGTAAAAAATCAATAAATTAGCTGCGAGGGTCCAGGGGCCGAGCGCGTACTCTGTGCGCTTAGAGAAATGTATTTGAATGTATAATGACTACTTATATGAATTAAATGAGACGTTCCCCGCCAGGGACTAGGCGACTCCGGGCCGGGTCGTCAGCTAATATATATATATATATATATATATATATATATATAATATATATATATATATATATATATATATATATATATATATATATATATATATATATATTTATATCATGTGCTATGCAGGAAATCGTGTGCGGTCATGACTTGCCATTTCACTCCATCACCAGAGTCGTGGATCAGTTCTCTGTTCCTGTCTCGACCATGCTATGTGGTCAAACCATCCAAGTATTATCTTCTCCGTCTTCCCCTTGGTCTGTTCCCTGCGATCTTGACGGTTGTCACTGAGTTCTCCAATCTATTTCTTCTCATAACATGTCCAAAAAATTTTGACTGCCTACGTCTAATTTCTCTAATGAATTTATGATTTTCATTTGTTTCCTGTAGTACTTGGTCATTGGTTTTTCTATCTGTCCATGGTATTCTTTGCATTTTCCTCAGAAACCACATTTCTGCAGCCATCAGATGTTTTTCAGCTTGACTGCTCATTGTCCAAGTTTCACATACATACAAAAGAACAGGCTCTATGTAGCCGCTCAACACTCTTTTTCTCGTTTCATTTGACATCTTTTTATTGGTCAGTATGTTTTTCATCTTGCTAAATGCTATTTTCGCCATGGCGATTCTTGTTCTAATCTCTTCAAGGCACCTCCCATCAGATGTTATGACTGTTCCGAGATAATTGCACCGATTCACTTGTTGAAGAATATTCCCATTTACTTGTATATTACATTGTGTTATTTTGTTTTTCCTAGTGACGACCATCATCTGTCTTTTTCACAATTTAATTCTAACCCCAGTTGTTCACTGTGTGCAACAACCGCATCTACTAATTGTTGCAGATCCTTCTCATTGTCTGCAATCAATACTGTATCATCTGCATATACTTTATTTGTATAGCAATTTAACCTTTCGAACACGTAGATTTTATTACCTGATTTTAGGATTTCAAACCTATCAATATGAGCTATAAATGGTGGATTTATAATGTTAAGTAATGTATATAATTTAGATAGGCTACAGTATTATAAAGTAAGGTAAACTTTTCCCATAATCTCAGCTTGTTTCTTTCTCCAAAAAAAGATCAAAGACATCCACTTATATTACAATTAGGCACATCGAAGCTTAGGTAAGGATGGTCAAGGTAATAGAATGCAATCTCTCAATCATAAGACACTAAATGTCATCCCTGGTAAGGTAAAGGATTTTTATCCATTGGTTAAAAAAGCCTCTTTCGATACACCAACAATGGTACACAATTTAATGAAATGTTTACAGGCAGTACTGAAGCCACGGGGATAATAATTTACTCTACTTTGTCTTTTAAAATAACTGCCACACATAAAGAGTAAGCTTGAGAGATCTGCAATATATATGATACATAATATATAAGAGTCAGCCCGTTGTCTGCAATAATTCTCGTTGAGTGCTGCTTCATACAAAGAGGAAATTGGAGAGTTTTGAACTATATTATACATAATGTGTAAGGGAGAGTCCGTTGCCAGCAATAATTCCCCTTGAGTATTACCACACGACTTTGATTATTGCTCTAATAGTCAGCTGAAAGAACCATTCATGAAGGTCATCTCGTTCTACAAATACCGACGACGACTCCGACGTGATAAAAACGCAACCCGGTGTTTGAACTGTGGTAATAACTTAATTATTTGTGAACTGAAACCTTGTTAGGAGTTGCATTTAGAAACATAATTCAAACTATGCAAATGGTGACTGGTTAAAGTATTAGAATATTGAACTAGCTATCTATTCAATATTTGTGCTCAGTTTTTTTCCTCTCATATATTTATTCAAGTCTAACGAAACTGTGCAGAGTATTATACTTGATTAAGTATTCAACAAGTATTTTCATCTACTGCAAAGCGTTTCTATGTGATCTAGGTAAAAATGACATGCATGTATGCCTTCATTATTGAATATACTTAACATGGATGATGATAGAACATTATATATTCAGTCTTTATCTTCATGTTAGAGCGAGCCATTCTTTTGAGATGCGTATATAATATTAAGGTTAGTTAGTTAGTTAGTTAGTTAGTCGCAGTTCCAACTTCACAGCAACGGGTCGTCCCCATTATGCTCCGTTCCTGTGCCAGTGAATATCACACAAAATGCTCCCCACTGCCCAATGTGAAAAGTAGAGAAGACAGGAGTCTCGACAAACAACAGCCCGCACAGATACACTGTGCATAATATTAAGGTGTGAAGTTGTAGTTGTGTGGTTTGTGTATGTGTTTGTGTATGTATGTGTGGTGATGTAGTGATGTGGTGAGAAAAGACAACATAATACATTATCAACATGGACTATCAAGCTCATAGGTGCTGACATGTCCTGAGAATTTCGATGAGTATGTGACAACCGTTCGTTGCTGATTCTCTAATCTTTTATCCCAAAAAACCTTCAAGTCTCTCAAATGCGAGCAAGGCCGTGGAGTCACCTATGCAATTGAAATGGGCAATTTCACCTTGCTATTTAACGGCATTTATGTGCCCACTCCGTTTATACTTGGATCCTGCACAGTAGTGGCAGAAACAACCAAAGCGCCTACTTTTCACTCCCTTTTATACGAGCGTGACACTGAACAAAGAACTATGAATCTAACTCTGGATTTCTGTATTGACTCCAAAGTATCGAGACACTGAGCCTGTCTTATTAAGTACGTTCATTGATTGGCTCAATATGCACATATGTGTATAGTTCTTACTTGTTAACCACCGTAGTGCTATTGTCACAGCCAGAACTTCCACTGTAATGTCGTTGTTGAGACAGGACCAACGAACGCTTGAACTATTCGGCCGATACAACGTGCTGAGAAATCAACAAGTCACAACATGTGGCTGAAAACTGAGCCATCCGTATATATCACATTATTCCTATCAGCAGTGCATTCAGCTACCAATGCATTCAGCTACCAGTACATTCAACTACCAGTACATTCCTCTGAGCTGCCACCGTGGAAGGAACATGTTCTCTGCATCTTCTGACAAAATGATGAAATATCTTTGAAAAACAAAATGGCTTTGGATGAATCTGGCATCCTTTAACGAGACAATATGTTTCCTATTTATGTCCTCATTGCGTTAATACGACCTCTATTTGCCAAAAAAAAAATAAAATTAAAATTAACATTAAAAAGCTAGAACATATATTACTTTACAAGTTGAGTTGAGTTGAGCTGAGTCAAGAATCGACACCATAGCACTAGGGACATTCCCATACGAAATCGGCCCTCATCTTCAACAGCAAGCCAAGAATTCCAATACTAATGGTACCAGTAGCAATCTGATTATGTGACCTTCTGTCCTTTCGTGGATTACTGAGTGTCTGTTAGATCGCCAGTTCGCACCCTGACGCACCATTCTCTCCAGGCTATGATGGTGTATTTGTTCTTCCTAATTATACACAAAGGGCCCTAGTACACCTGTCTTAATTCTTTTTAGTTAGTTACATATCCTTTACAGGACGTCACAGTCAACCCCAGCATATAGGTTGTTTGTCATTTCTTAGCAAGTTTACCTTGTTGACCGACGCCCATACCATTGAATGAAAATCAACACAAGACGGTCTGCTTCTAAATCGCCCACAGCTGTGTTTCGAACGCGGTATACGAGACTACGAATTGCCTTCGTAAACCCTTTGGCACAGAGCAGGCACACATCTCCTTATCGTGCACAAATATCCACCTAGGAGTGCAGACCCAGTCTGTTTGTCAACTTGCTCGATTCCCACCATACCAGCATGCCCTGGGGAAATGATCCAACGGATGCTCTCTATGTTTGATGTTTAATCGAAACATGTCTGCGCGGAGCATCCCTGTCTCCACCCTTCTCAGCATGCTCTGTGGGCATGGTGTAATCACGACATGTGTGTGCTGTGTGGCCTCCATTCTCAGACTAGATGTTTTGGCAGCATATACCATGTTTCCCTGCACTCAACACTGTCATTTAACCTTAGCTATGAACTTCCAGACACTTTGTTAGCCTCTTAGCACAGAACGATCCGTGTAGATGATATCATCAACTAGGTGTTAATTGTCATGTATCCATTGTTGCACCTCCCATCCAGCTTTTTATCACACACACACACAAACAAACAAACACACACACACACACACACACACACACACACACACACACGCACGCACGCACGCACACACACACGAGATAAAAGTGAAACTACTGTGTGTACGAGCACGGACATTTGAAGTGTTCAAATAAACAGTTCTAACAACTGAAACAATGGAGATATAGTTTGATTTAATTAAATCTGTCATATGACAGTGGGGAAAACCAGAAACAAAAGAGCGTCACAAAAACATTTTTGGGACAGTAAATTATTTAATAAAAAACCAGGACTGTCCAGGAAAACCGGGACGTCTGGCAATCCTATTTAGGAATGCTATCAGAGAAAATAAACAGTCATATTTTCATTATTTCTTTCCGTGTGGCTCGTTTGAACCATGTTCCCAACGGAGCAGTGAATTGCGTATTCCTTTACAATATTCTGTTTAAAACTCAGATACGTTAGCAAATTGCATTAAATATTTATACTATTTCTGCATTGTCCAGCAAGCTTTCATGCAGCTGTTATGATTAGTTATTTGTTAATGTTTGATATCTTGGCAAGTAGACTGAGTATAGTTAGTGGGGCTTGGGGAAGCCAGTTGCTGGTTTCGTCATTAACGGAAGAGGCTACATTTAGGATGTTGCTAAAATGCTCTGCCAAACTTTGGGGGATTTCTCTCTTGTCGGTGCAGACAAGAAAATCCGGCTGCTATGGAGCGGGAAGTACAGGCTTAGACCTCCGAGCACTCTTTAAAGGGTGATACTGTCATTTGTACAGATGGGACGGTCGTTTGATGTGTCAGAAGTTCATAGTATTTTACGGCTCAGGCTGGGGTAGTGGGTGGGTGGGTGTCGGGAGGGGGTGGGGGAGAATTGTGAAGGAAGATGTTCGTGCATTTGCCTTGACTACAAGTAGTCTGACTATGGAAGTCATGGCAGTTAGTAATGCAATAATATGGCTCGAGACACAGACATTGACTCGGGCGTGTTTCTTTAGTGACTCAATGAGTATGCTAAGGAAGATAGAGATGGGTTGGCTCCGAAAGATAGTGGTTGGTGTTTATGGGGCGGTCACGGCTGACACAAATTAGTTTCATTTTCGTGCTAGGGTATACGTGTGTGCAAGGAAATTAGCAGGCTGACAGATGTGCTGGTAAGCAGGGCCGGATTTAGACTTAATAAGGCCCTAAGCTATTTGAAATATGGGGCCCTTTATAAGTCCAGATATTCTATGTCAGTGACAAATATGATTTTCGGATACCTAGAGGGTTAAACTGAAATACAATTAAGAAGTATATTGATAGTGAAATACTAAATCTTTAACTTAAAATCATTTTTATTCATAACAAACTTAAAAATGCAAGCTCTGGTAAAAAGAAACAAAAGTTCTTTTAAAAGTCACAATTTACAAAGGCTTATTATCTAATCTCTTGAAACATGTTATAAGAATTAAGGAATTATATTAAACTAAAATATTTTCTTTCTTGCCTTTGCCAGAGCAAAGTCACTGATGACATCATCAAATGATAAACTGCGTAGTTTGTCGCTTTCTATGCACATGAGACTGAGGGAACATAATTTATCTTGAGTCATTGTTGTTCTAAATTCATTTTTTATCCTCTTCAGCTGAGAAAAAGATCTTTCTCCAGAGCAATTTGCAACCATCATACTAAGAAACAATCTCAAAATTGCTTCTACATTAGGGAATGCTGATTGGACACGATCGTTAAATATTACCCTATACAGATCCTGATGTGTCAGACTATCTTGTTCCGCTGAACTATGGGCTTGACTATGTCTAACATATTGATGAAAATGCTTGACTTCTCCTACAAGATTCATGTCCACATCTTCAGGATATGTTTGGCATAAAGCACTAACTCCTTCATGAATATCTTCTTCTGTAGCTTCTAGTTTTGTTAAGAATGAAAACTTTTTTGCAGCATCATTGTATACTGAGGCCCTCTGTGCCAGACTTGACTCTAATGCATCCATCACAGGTATAAATGTTTTGATTCTGAACTTGTCTCTTGGCTCAAGGTTCTCTAAAGCATCATCTTCATCATCATTGATATGCCTTCTTCTATATCTTCTTTTCTTGTAATCAACATCAGGCAATTTTTTCTTTGCTTCTTCTTCAAAATGATCGAAAAGATCCCTGGAACCTTTAACAAAATCCGAAAGTGAAGCATACAATTTCCTACATACATCTAGACTAATTTGGGGGTCTTGCAGTGATTGACTAGTCTTGTGAAATTCATCTAGCAAGTAACTCCACAAACATAACAATACCATAAATTCAAACTCCTCTATTTTATTCAAAATGTTTATGGCTTGATTTCTTGTTTCGCCTTTCTCTGTAGTATCAATATGCAGCTGATGCAATGCAGAAATTATTCCATCATAACTATCAAGTATTGCACTTGTGGTCATTGAATGTGCTTCCCATCTAGTCTTTGACAAAGACTTTGGAACTTTTGAATCATCTTTGAAGAATGACAACAGTAATGCCCATCTATGTGTAGATGATGAAAAGAAATTATATATTTCTTGAACAATTCCAAAAAAGTTTACTGCCTCTAAACAACAGTCTACTGCTGCTCTACCAACAAGATTCAGGGAATGACCAGCACATGGAATATACATAGCATACTTGTTAATCTTCAATATTATTTCTTGCATACCCTTGTATTTGCCAGACATATTGGCAGCATTATCATATGACTGGCCTCGACACTTACTAAAATCTATTTTGCACTCTTTTGTAAGGTAGTTGTGCACCATCTTAGCCATACTTTCCCCTGTGTGGCTACCCATCTCTAGGAAAGTTAGAAAACGTTCAATAGGGAGCCCATCATCTGGTGAAACATACCTCACAATAACAGTGAGCTGATCAATATGGGACCGGTCTGGAGTGGAATCTACAGATAAACTGAAGTACCCTGCAGTTCTTAAATCATCCAAGATTGAGTCTCTTACTTTATGTGCCATAATTTGGATAAATTCATCACATATTGTTTTAGAAAGATAAGATGTGACACCTGATCCTTTATTCCTAAATTTTTGTATATGGCTTGCTAGAAAAGGATCAAATTCTGCTATAAGTTCGAGTAATCCAAGGATATTGCCATTGTGAGGAGAACAAATGTTTCCTTATCTCCTCTGACAGGTAAACCACGCTCTGCCATAGTAATTATGGCTGCCACAACTCGTTCAAGAACATTTTTCCAGTACTGCCGTTTATTATTTATCTGTTCTGCTAGCTGGCAGTCAATTGTTGAGCCACGTTTTCTTGTAAGATATGTTACCGAAGCTGTTCTATGGTCTACAGAGTTTTCATGACTTTGAACTAAATAGGTGTTGCGCCAATCACAAAATCCATCGGATGATAATGGTGTAGAAGAATTTGAAAAGAGTTTACACACGAAACAGTATACACGACCAGTTGCTGGCGAATATACTAACCATTCTCTGTAATATTTTTCACCATTAGCCCGTTTGGGATAGAACAAGCTTTTCGAGCAATATCTGTCTTGGTTTGCAAAAAGCTTCTTTGATTTTTCAAATGAACCATTTGAGTGCTGACATTCTGACGGACCTTTTTCTACCCAGTATAAAATCTCATCTTTACTTAAATCACCCCATACCCCAACATCATTCTGTTTGTTTTTTGATGCTGAATCTTCTGTGCTTGTACTACTCTCTGGTTTATTAATCTTAATATTTGTTGCTTCATTCGTTGAAGTAGATTCTATACAAC
Organism: Cepaea nemoralis; assembly: GCA_014155875.1. Classification (NCBI taxonomy): domain Eukaryota; kingdom Metazoa; phylum Mollusca; class Gastropoda; order Stylommatophora; family Helicidae; genus Cepaea; species Cepaea nemoralis. The sequence continues at coordinate 10,507 of JACEFZ010008819.1, forward strand.
TAGATGTACCAGGCTCTGTATCAGGAATAGGGTGAATATCCTGTGACTGACTCACTGTGGTAGAGGCTTTTGGTTCATCAGGCCCCTTATCTATCTTTGTTAAGAAACTATCTAATTTTGTTATCTTGCTAAGCTCTTCTTCAGCTCTCTGCTTCTTTTTCCTCTTTTGAGCTCCACTTTTATAACTTCTGGTTGACATCTTGCAAACTGTGGGCAGACAAATCAACAATGGTTCCGCCACGTCACATGAATAAAAATTATTAAATCAACAACACAAATTATCTGTAGAAATTATTTGATATTTTGTATATTATGATTCTACATCTCCAGTGTTTCAATAAAAACAGACACTAGTGTGATATTATATGCTGGAATGCCGCCATTGTGAATTTTCCCGATTGTAAAGATGTAACCAGGTGGTCTCACAAAATATTTTTTTCCACACCTCTGCATAACGAATCTTGCTAGAACCTCTATAGTTGTGTGCAAAAATGGACACAGCATTCATAAATGCACAATAAAGTATAATTCTCTTGATAAGACATTTATCAATACAAATAAAACTGTGAACCAGTCAATTAAATTTCAGCAATGGACGATGGACAAGTTTGAAAACTGACTTGACTTTCATAAATTTTAAGTCATGTAGCAAGATGAACAATAAATACAATAAATATAAAGCAACAAAATAAATATGTAATAGAATTTAAACGTATATTGATATTTTGTTTAACTTGATGATTGTAAATCTTCTTGTTTATTAAAAAAAAGCAGACACCAATCCAATATGCCGCGATTCCGACATTATGAATTTAATAAGAGTACACACCACGACCGTGCTCACAAAATTTTTTATTCTATGTCTTCTGCATAACGAATATTGTTGAAACTCAACATTTATATGTAAAATTGGATGCGCAGTGCGCAGTTCAAAAATGCAGGTTAAATTAGCTTACCTTTGACAATAAACAAGCCAAACTATAAACTTCCTTACCTTTGTCAAACAGTGGAAAATATTCTTCAAACAATTCACTTGCAATAGCTTTCAAGCATGCAGGACTGAAGAATAACCTTTTGACCCCTCGTTAAAGTTGTCATTCGCGATTTTCATAAAAACAGTTTCGTATTTATCCAATAGGAAACACGACAGGGTTATTTTCGTATACTGCACTCACGGGCCACAGGAAACGGTCCGCGGATCCGATGACCTTGAACTTTCCGAAAAAAGGCGTCCTCCGTTAGCAACGAAATCGCTAATAATACTGCAGTATATTTAAGTATACATATATGACAATTGCTCACTCGGACAATATTTTTTGGCGCCCCCACTTTCTTGGGGGCCCTAAGCTATAGCTTGTTTAGCTTATACGTAAATCCTGCACTGCTGGTAAGGCTACTGTGGTGAACGGACAGGCCATGGACCAGGCTGATTTACTTAATGCTCTACGAGAAGTAGACGTTTGCCAGAACCAAGTTATGCCTGTGAATCTTCAACCATGGTCAGACAGCGAGAACAGCAAGTTAAAAGAGGTGTGGCTAGGCAAGAGCACTATGCAGGAAGCCAAAGAAAATTAATAAACCAACACAGAACTGGTGTCGTGAGTCGCTACACGCTGCGCGATTTACTGAGGAGGGGATGCGAACAGATATGGGCTGAATGGTTTGATGTGCATTGAGTATGATATGTCGACTAACTAACTAACTTTCTTGTCGGCAACCAATGTTCCCTCGTTCGCACTGAGGAGGGAAACTATGCCTGATCATGTGGGATCATAGACCTCTTTTAGCGAGTCATAGAAGTTTTTCATTTCATGTTTGTCAGAAAATCCTTGAATCTCGTCAGCTTTATTACTCAGCCAGGAATATTGTGTCCAAGTTTCTGCTGCATGACTCTCCGCATGTTGTTGAGGGCATCGTTCAAATATGTCTTGTAGAGAAAGTGTTTCTAGGCCAGCAATTGGTTGATGTCTTCAGAATTTTCATCGAACCAGTCTATATGCTTTCGTGAGGATGGACCCAGGATTTACACAGCAGGCTTGTGGACTGTGTTTTTTTTTAAAGGGCTGTCCACTCTGTTTCAACGTCTTGTTTAACTGCGGCACTGGATTCGAGGCGGTCTTCCAGCATATTTACAAACGACAGCTGCGCTTTTTTACTATTTATGCGGGCGACGTTTCGTTTTTGTGTTGCATTGTCCTCTCATGAGGACGCCGTGGTGGTTTGATGTGCATGTTTAATTTTTGCAACAATAAGATTATGGTCTGTCCAACATTCGGCACCACACAATGATTTTGACACCCGAACGTCTTGTCTGTCACTTCCCCTGAGAGAAGAAAAATCACGGCGGTACCGTCAGTGAGCTCCTGTTCGCTGACGATTGTGCTCTATATGCCAACTCAGAGGCAGACATACAACACACCGTTTAGGCTTTTTCGTATGCCTGTGTCAACTTTAGGCTCAGTGTCAACTTCGAGAAGAGTTATGAGTAGTATACCAGGTTGTTTTCGACTACCCCAATCTGGATTTGATCCAGATGATTTCTTTATATGCGGCCATGTGACGTCATCATATAATGTCACAAACTAGCACTTCGCAATTTAAATTTCCCGCTAAGGAAGATAATATTTAAAAAATAAACAATATTATCATATAATCATACCACTGACAGTGTGTAAAGTTAGGGTTGCGATTACAGTAGTATATAATGTGCTTTCATATATATATATATATATATATATATATATATATATATATATATATATATATATATATATATATATATATATATATATAGAGAGAGAGAGAGAGAGCTAAAGGCAGAGAGAGATAGGTATGTGGTTAAAATAAACGTTATGGTTAGGTATGTGACCTTTACTACTCATGTAGTAGGTGGACGAATCTATTCACAGCGCTTATTGCGGGTCCAACCGTCAACCATAAAACCGTCTTTGTACGCCAGGTCGTGTCCAACTCCGAGACATACTCACCGTGACCCAAGAGTAGGTTATATGTTGCTACGGGGAATGGCAACCATGTACCAAACTATAAAGTGTATCCAATTTAACGAAGGTCTGCTTGACATGAAAAAAATGGTCAGGGGATAGACGATGACTAGTGGTCATATATGATCTAATGTCCGAGACAGAGGCAGAGTGACCAATGTATTTACTAAATGCAGTAATGTACATAGTACAGAACCTATTTGGAAAGATAAAAGAACCAAGAAACATCAGATTTGAATTCGCAATACCTAGTCATCTTCAACAGTCCCAGTCGGGTAAACAGATGTACCCTGGTCGTACTGCTTATGTCCAAGTAAGATTAAAGGACGCGTAGCTACCTCACATGGTTATTTTTTTTACCTTTGACAGGAAACACCGGTTCAGCTCCGACTACGAAGCCATATACTTCCCGAGCAGAACACTGTTGTCTACTTCCCCAAATACCATGTCCAACTGGGTTAAACGACACGGTAAAATATTACCCTTTTTGGCGGGGCGAAGCCAGCCACCATGAAAGCCGTAAGCAAATCAGCTTTCCCAGACCTCGTCCAATCTATTTGCAAATGCTGCCACAACGTGTTAAAAGGTATCGTTAACTCATACCGGGTCAGAAGAGACCCCTGAAACGACACAAAAACAGTTTGTGTGCGCTCATGTATAAGATACTGTCGGTCAAAAACGGAAACAAATCTTGCAACAAAGGTGGATTTATAGGCGTATTACCAGGTCGCATACTAAATGTGCTGAAAGACATTTAGGGTATTAATGGCCAAGAAAATGATCAGGATCGACCCCCGGTTACTAGAAAATCCAAAACCATATGTACCATGCGACACACTAAATGATAATCTACGTGATTTGGACCAGAAAATAAAACATGTCATTAAAAGTGAAGATCTGCCACCACGTGAAAAAGCGACTGTGTATCAACTAACATTGCAGCGGTATTTGAATCGACTCGATCAGTATACATACAAGCCCCTATGGACAGTGGATATCAAAGCGCCTCTTCAAACTTCAGACGCTGCGGTACAAAGCCCGAAGTCATTTCCCCAGTCTGCAGTCACCTACCAAAAGTCAAGTAGCCGATCAGAGACATCGACACCTCCGCCGCATAGTCTCATGAGAAAAACGAAAAAGTGTAAGTTACCAACCCCAAAGTGGGGAAAATGGCCCCGCAAATAAGAAAGCATTTCTACAACCTGAGTCGGTCGAGACCTATGGCGATGAAATGGCATTAAAGCGAAGCATCAAACTTGGCGCTAAAAATAGATGAATGAATACGTCATCAAGATACTTACAGCCTGCATAAACCAATACGCCATCGGCTTAAAAGACGACTTACCATACCAGGTTGTATGAATCTACAGTTCCAGACTAGCTGTTAAGAAACTACTGTGACGGGGTGTCGTATCTGTTGGCGTGTATCAACGTGATCAGTGAACAGTCCCAGAGCAACACTTCTTATGGGGACGGAGAGCTTATGGGAATGCCCCGAATGCTGTGATGTCGGTTCCTAAATCAATCAATCAATCAATCAATCAATCAATCAATCACTTCTTATGGACCTTCTACGACTTGCTCAGAGGTTCTTATCAAATGCGCGATTACTTTCTTGTGTTGCCAAGGTTTCTTCATGCGGATATCCTCACAAGGAAGGTCTTTAACTGTTTCCACGGGGAATTACTTACCATTGAGCAACATTCCTAGTTTCTTCGCTGAGCAAATAGCATGTTTAATAACAAGCATTTCATCATTCCAGAATGTTTAACTGAATGAACACATGTATTTGTTCAATAAATATAACAACACAAGAAAAATGTTCAACTGGCATATTTAAATTGTTCATTATACCTGCCTCTTGTACAGTCTGAATCAACACAGCATGAATCACTATGAAACAACATCGAACACGCACGTCTGAAGTCAGTAAACGCAGTACACAAATGAAAGAGACCTTTGTATAAGTTGTCACTATAAAGGCTGCCATGAAAAGATGTCTATTGCACATTACAGCATTTAGAACAGTACCTGAAAAGTAATGTACAATGTCGTATACTGAACGGTATACTGAAAGCTATCAGAGAGGTAGGGCGATTAAGCAAATCAAGAGACGACTGCGAATCTGCAACCATGACCAGACAACGACAACATTAAGTGTGAGCAGGTGTATAACCAGACAGGAGCGCTTGCAGGAGAGAGAGAGAGAGAGAGAGAGAGAGAGAGAGAGAGAGAGAGAGAGAGAGAGGATAGAGAGAGTGAGAGAGAGAGAGGGAGAGAAAGGGAGATAGAGAAAGAGAGCGAGAGAGAGAGAGAGAGAGAGAGAGAGAGAGAGAGAGAGAGAGAGAGAGAAGAAGAAGAAGAAGAAGAAGAAGAAGAAGAAGAAGAAGAAGAATAGTCAACCAACACAGAACTGATCTCGCTGACCGCTGCACACTGTGGGAGTAGTGAAATAGGAATAGAAGCACTAATGGATTGAATGATCCGATATGTATTGATGACAATCTGACGATTATCTAATTGAGCAGTGTAAAAAAGGCGCTTTACGTTTATTTTACTTTTAATTAACTGTGAAAGAATAATAAACTGGTGATAACAAATAACGAAGACACAAACCATAGATTGTACGATTTATTGCCTGGCATATTTCGCTGCATCTCGTCAGGTTCATACTGCAGAAGTCAAACGACATAAAGTAAAATAACTAGATACATCTTCAAAGCTGAAATATACACATGTTCGCACGGTAATATCAATTGTTTACCATGGTAATTTTAAATGGACTAACATGTCTTTATGTTTGCACAAAAGTGGCCTATGTAGATTAATCATTATGACTTCTCCAAACTTTAACAAACGACTATTTTGTGTATAGGCCAGTTTTGTGCAAACAGAAAGACATGATAGTCCATTTAATATTACCATGGTAAACAATATGATATTACTGTGCGAACATGTGTATATTTCAGCTTGGAAGATGTATATAGTAATTTTACTTTATGTTGTGTGACTTCTGCAGTATGTACCTGACGAGATGCAGCGAAATATGCCAGGCAATAAATCGTACAATCTATTGTTTGTGTCTTCGTTATTAAAATTCACTACGGGAAAACATTATTTTGATAACAAATACGACAGAACGGACTAACTCTAGTTAAATAACATAATGGCATTTGCCAATGAAATATCTAAAACCCAGATCTATTCTCGGTCTGCCTGTTAGTACTGTACTATGCTATTACTTAGTCGCATCCCACAATATATACGCTAACACCGGTTTTGCATATCCCGCTGCCTTATGAGCGTATAGAGGGAAAGCTCTACAGCCATCTCTCCGTGGAGAAGGTACTTTGGTAGCGTTTCGGGAGACGAGTCTGGAATCAAATTTGAACCCGACAAAGGCATTGGAGAGCATCATGACAACTGGAAAGATCAAGGGGAAGAGAGGCAGAGGCGGAACAAGAGAAATGAGGCTGGATGGATTGAGATGATAGCAGCAGAGTTGATCCAGAAAATCAAAGACCATGATCTGTGGAGAGTCATGAACGCCTACGCCAGCCGGCAAGGATCTTGATGATGATGAAATGCAAACCATTTTCATGGATCATTCGACTTAAACGCTGATGTATCGGACTAACGATGTTAAACTCAAGTCTTCGTGAGGACATGTCAACCAATCAATTAGCCCAAAATGTTGTAATGTGACATCACACGTGGCAGTATCAGCCGTGAACACAGGCCTGGATGACATAGACGCCACGATAGGGATTCGAACACATTACCAGAGAGTCGGCAGGCAGGCGACCTAGCTACAATGTTCACGTGGATCCCTTTATTCATATAATCGTACCACAAATGATTGCAAACCTACAACTAACTAATTATCGGTGTCTCTGCGCTGCAGTCCATGTATGTGTGTTCATTTAATTAACTATAACTGTGTATACGACATGTAACCTCAAATCGAGAGACATTGATGTGTCAGGACAATTATTAACAACCAAGCAGCAAAGCAGCAAATAATTTTAAACAAACATAATGATTTTAGAATAATGAGAATTTTGTGTCACGTTAGTCTCATCAGATTATCAACCTTCAAAACAATTGACAATCTGTTGGCTGATATGATTACTCTGAGTCATATACAACAACTTTGTTCATTCCTTGATAAGTTGGAATGAAATTGGGATGAAACATACAAGTAGAAATTATAATTAAAATCGATGTGACGAGTTGTTTGTTATACGTACCACTAATTGATATAGTTTACTGCGGACGTGGGGGGTCTGCGTGGTCTCGAGGTATGGTGTCCGCCTCGAGTGCTTGAGGTCCCAGGTTCAAGCCCCGGTGAGGACCGCGATTTATTTCACGTGGACTTCTAGTAATAAAATTCCCCCTGGTCTCTGGGTAGTGAGATCGGACGCCAGTGTGTATTGTTGCGCACGTAAAAAATCCCATGGCAGTTGGAAATCGAAAAAGAGTAGCCTAATGGCGCTTCCCGGGCAAAATTTCTAGTTAAAAATCTACCCAAAGTATTTCAGGATCCTTGCCGGTGCTACGGAGTTCCTGCACTGAGCTGAGTTTCTCCAGAATCAGGTTTGAGTTAGGAGGAGAACGGAGCACTTATGGGTTACACCCGTGTGCCGTGATGTTGATCCACCGACTAAACTAAACTAGTTTACTATGGACGTAATAAATCACTAAACGGCCGCGCTACTTAACACTCTTTAATTATAAGGAAAACAAATAAGAGAATGCAGCACTGCAAGGAATAGCATATTTAGGGACGAATTAACCTACTCATTAATTTGCAAAGAATAGCATAGATTGGATAAATAAATAAAATTCGTCATTACATTGCAAGGACAAGCATACAAATAAAGTATAAGACATTTGTAAACATATTAAAATTTATAGGGTATATGGTGCCATTTCCATGTTTCTATAAATCAATCAGTGCTCGATGGATAATGTGTCAATCACACGTGGGCCATCTTCACTTTCCAGGATATTTCCTGATAACCATGTTAGGCTGTTTCCACCTCGGAGATCAGTTTAATTTGTAACCAAAAAAAGCCATCCGTGGAGGTTCGAACACATAATTCCAGAGCCTAGATGCAAGCAAGCCACTCTGTTACCGCGGCTTTCCAGATTTCAGGAAACAGATTTCCTCATTACATTGCAAGGAATAGCATATATTGGGTAGAAACAGACTTCGTCATCACATTGCAAGGAATAGCATATATTGAGCAGAAAGAGACTCTCATTACATTGCAAGAATAGCATATATTGGGCAGAAAAAGACTTCCTCATCACATTGCAAGGAATAGCATATATTGGGCAGAAACAGACCTCATTACATTGCAAAGAATAGCATATATTGGGCAGACACAAACATCCTCATTGCATTGCAAAGAATAGCATATATTGGGCAGACACAAACATCCTCATTACATTGCAAAGAATAGCATATATTGGGCAGAAACAAACTTGCTCATCGTGAAGAAAGCAAACATTGAACGTGTAATTTTGTCGTAAGTGTATGTTAGAGAGGTAAGTTATCCATTGGGAGTCGCTGCAGCACATCCGTGATTGTCACGTTTCTGCAAGTTCTATCTTTGCAACTTCACTAGATATTCCTTCATCCAGACTTCAGACCCTTCATGACAATCTTGATATTGACCTACTCTGACCTGTCAATACCATGTGTATCACAAATCCACAACTAAATCTATGTCATATATGTATGCAAACACTCTGAAAGGAGTAAAAAAAATAAATTAGCTGCATATCCTTTACATGACGTTGCAGTCAATTCCAGCATATTTGGGCTGTTATGAGAATTCTGGGTAAGTTTGCGTTCAGTAGTTTGCCATTGTTTTCTGAATGACAGGCACTCATTCAATTGTATGAAAACCAATCAAAGACGGTCTGCTTCCAAATTCCCATATTCCCAGCAGTTGTATTTCGAAAGCCGGCCTGAGATTTCTTCTTCTTCTTCTTTCGTTCGCTTGAAATATGTCTATATCTGCAATGTCGTCTCTTGCATGAATTGAACTGTTTTTTTCAGTTCACACAGTGGTCCATAGAGTTTATCTTCCACTGTCGTCTCTCTAGGCCAGAAGGTTTGCCTAGATATGTTATATTTTGGGCAGTCTTGGAGTATGTGCTCTGCTGTCTGCGACGCCAATCCACATGTGCACATGGCTGTTTCACCAATCTTGAATTTTGTATACATGTGGTTGCGTAATCTATTGTGTCCTGTTCTGAGGCGCAGAATAATTACTTGTTCTGGTCTGTCCATAACGTGGTAGTCATCTTGAGCAGGTTTTGGTGGCTTTCTGACTGATTTGATCATTCTTTTCTTTTGGTGGTATGTAACGGGCACATCAAGCTGTTCTTCTTTGGCTCTTTCCTTAGCCAATTGATCAGCTCTGTCGTTTCCGGGTACTCCACAGTGGGATGGTATCCACTGTATGGTGACTTTATGCTGACTGCTAAGTTCAGAAAGTAGTGTCCTTAGTACTGGCAATTTCCCAGAGAGGAGCGCCTCGAGTACTGATTTTGCATCTGTTAGTAGCACCACAGGTTGAGTACCATTGCTGTTATTTAGTAATTTCTCTGTTGCTATCTTGATTGCCTCAATTTCGGCATCATAGTTATGGCAGTACTTTCCTGTGGGTACTCTGGCTGTGTCCCTAGTATTATTTGGGTATTCTATGTACACTCCCGCTCCTCCATTTCGAACAGCATTTTGTGCTGACCCATCTGTGTAGACTCGGATCCAGAGGTCCTGTGGGTATTCTTCATCAAGGAAGCTGAGAGTGGCTGTTCTGCGCTGCACACTGTTCTGTTCTTCCTTGTCAAATATTCCTCTCACTTTAGTCTGGATTTGTAACGATAGTCTATGCTCATCTTTCCATGGAGTTCGCTCTGGAATAGTTGTTAGGGGGATACCAACTGTGGGCAAATCAGTGGTTTCTCTGCAGAGTCGTTTGGCCTGGTGGATAAAACTACTTCTTTTCAACCGCCCCATAGCTAGGTTTTCAAATCTGTTCTTCATAGGGTGGCCTGGCAAGCTGAGGAACTTTTCTGCTTGTATTAGCGTTTTCGTATCTCTGCGCTCACTCAGTGCCTGTGTCCTCCCCATCTTCTCCATTTCCACTATAGGGGTTGATCTCATCCCTCCTGTGGTGACTCTAAGTGCTTGATTTTGCACCTTGTCCAGCTCTTGTAGTGTGGTATTTGATGCTGAACACCACGCAGTTGACCCATATTCCAGGTGTGGTCGTATGCTCTGTTGGTAAACTTTGCTAAGTATTTTCGTACTGGCTCCCCATGTGGTTCCACTTAGCTTTCTCAGGATGGCTATTTTCCTTCTGGCTTTTGCTACTGCTTTGTTGATGTGCTTTCTCCATGTCAGCTTGCCATCAAATGTTACTCCAAGGTATGTTGGTTCTTTATCTTCTCTTAGGGGTGTTCCATTTATCTGGATGATCCCTGCCTTTTGTTTTGGAGAGAGGGTAAATAGGGTTGTGCTGCACTTGTCAGTGTTTATGCTGACACACCATCTATTTGCCCATACAGCAAATGTATCTACAGCTCTTTGTAGCAATCTGGTGGCCACTGATGCATATTCATTTGTGCTCCATAGAACCAGGTCATCGGCGTACATTGCCGCTTTAATTCCATGCGGTAGGTGAGCAACAAGATCATTGATGAAGATTAGAAAAAGTGTGGGGGACAAGACTCCGCCCTGGGGGACACCGTGACGCAGTAGTACTTTCTTGCTCTTGAGTCCGTCTATCTGTACTCGGGCTCTTCTGTTGTGCAAGTATGCTTTCACCCATTTGTACATTCTTCCATTGACTTTGCAGTTTCTCAGTTTCTTCATCAGACCTTCTTTCCAGACTTTGTCAAAGGCTTTCTTCAGATCTATCCATGCCGCAAGCACCAGCTTCTTCTCTTGGAATGCATCCTCAATTTCTTGAGAGAGGTAGGTTGTCTGATCTTCCGTAGAGTAGCACTGCCTAAAGCCAGCCTGCTGTGGCACAAGGATGTTTTTACTTTCAATGTACCACTGCAGTCTGTGATTGATGATGCGCTCCAGTGTTTTGCAGAGACAGCTGGTGAGGCTAATTGGTCTGTAGCTAGAGGCAATGGAACCATCTTTCCCTGATTTTAGGAGGGGTATCATGATTGCTTCTCTCCAGGCTTGTGGAACCTGCCTAAGGTCCAGCTGTTATTGAAGATCTGCAACAGCTTTGTTTTGGCCTCTGTTCCTAGGTTCCTGATCATTTCATTGGAGATACCATCAGCTCCTGGTGACTTTCTCATTTTCAGTTTTGATATGGCTAGCTCCAGTTCGCTGATTGTGATGGGTGCCTCCAGAACCTCATGTACTATTTCCTTCTGTCCTGTATGTTGTCGTTTCTCTCTAATCTCTTGTTGTTTCTCTGGACTAATTTTGATATTGCTATCTTGTGCGAACGAGTCCACAAAAAAGGTCAGGTTCTTTTTTTTTTGCCCCTTTTTTGGAAGATTTTTTTTCCATTCTT
>JACEFZ010008820.1:0-84595 GCA_014155875.1 Cepaea nemoralis
TTTAATTTTAAAACATTTTTTTGTAGGGAAATCAAAAAGTTATCATTTTAAACCTTCTTTTTTTGAAAATTTTTTTGAAAAATTTTTTTTTTAAAAAATGAAAAAAATTTTTTTTTAAAATTTTTTTGTTAAAACAAAATTTTATTTTTAAAAATTTTTTTTTAAACAAAAATTTTTTTTAAAAATTTTTTTTGGTAAAAATTTTCTTTTTTTAAAAATTTTTGTTTAAACAAAAAATTTTTTTAAAAAACTTTTTTGGAAACAAAATTTTTTGTTTAAAAAAATTTTTTTTTAAAAAAAAAAATTTTTTTTAAAAATTTTTTGTTAAAAAAAATTTTTTTTTTAAAAAAATTTTTTGTTAAAACAAAATTTTTGTTTTAAAATTTTTTTAAAAAAAGGGGGTCAAAATTACATTTTTTTTTTTTAAAAAAAATTTTTCTTTTTTTTTTTAAAAAAAAATGTACATTCTTTTGTTAGGAAATCAGAAAATGTTATCATGTTTAAACACATTCTTTTGTTAGGAAATCAGAAAATGTTATCATGTTTAAACACATTCTTTTGTTAGGAAATCAGAAAATGTTATCATGTTTAAACACATTCTTTTGTTAGGAAATCAGAAAATGTTATCATGTTTAAACACATTCTTTTGTTAGGAAATCAGAAAATGTTATCATGTTTAAAACACATTCTTTTGTTAGGAAATCAGAAAATGTTATCATGTTTAAACACATTCTTTTGTTAGGAAATCAGAAAATGTTATCATGTTTAAACACATTCTTTTGTTAGGAAATCAGAAAATGTTATCATGTTTAAACACATTCTTTTGTTAGGAAATCAGAAAATGTTATCATGTTTAAACACATTCTTTTGTTAGGAAATCAGAAAATGTTATCATGTTTAAACACATTCTTTTGTTAGGAAATCAGAAAATGTTATCATGTTTAAACACATTCTTTTGTTAGGAAATCAGAAAATGTTATCATGTTTAAACACATTCTTTTGTTAGGAAATCAGAAAATGTTATCATGTTTAAACACATTCTTTTGTTAGGAAATCAGAAAATGTTATCATGTTTAAACACATTCTTTTGTTAGGAAATCAGAAAATGTTATCATGTTTAAACACATTCTTTTGTTAGGAAATCAGAAAATGTTATCATGTTTAAACACATTCTTTTGTTAGGAAATCAGAAAATGTTATCATGTTTAAACACATTCTTTTGTTAGGAAATCAGAAAATGTTATCATGTTTAAACACATTCTTTTGTTAGGAAATCAGAAAATGTTATCATGTTTAAACACATTCTTTTGTTAGGAAATCAGAAAATGTTATCATGTTTAAACACATTCTTTTGTTAGGAAATCAGAAAATGTTATCATGTTTAAACACATTCTTTTGTTAGGAAATCAGAAAATGTTATCATGTTTAAACACATTCTTTTGTTAGGAAATCAGAAAATGTTATCATGTTTAAACACATTCTTTTGTTAGGAAATCAGAAAATGTTATCATGTTTAAACACATTCTTTTGTTAGGAAATCAGAAAATGTTATCATGTTTAAACACATTCTTTTGTTAGGAAATCAGAAAATGTTATCATGTTTAAACACATTCTTTTGTTAGGAAATCAGAAAATGTTATCATGTTTAAACACATTCTTTTGTTAGGAAATCAGAAAATGTTATCATGTTTAAACACATTCTTTTGTTAGGAAATCAGAAAATGTTATCATGTTTAAACACATTCTTTTGTTAGGAAATCAGAAAATGTTATCATGTTTAAACACATTCTTTTGTTAGGAAATCAGAAAATGTTATCATGTTTAAACACATTCTTTTGTTAGGAAATCAGAAAATGTTATCATGTTTAAACACATTCTTTTGTTAGGAAATCAGAAAATGTTATCATGTTTAAACACATTCTTTTGTTAGGAAATCAGAAAATGTTATCATGTTTAAACACATTCTTTTGTTAGGAAATCAGAAAATGTTATCATGTTTAAACACATTCTTTTGTTAGGAAATCAGAAAATGTTATCATGTTTAAACACATTCTTTTGTTAGGAAATCAGAAAATGTTATCATGTTTAAACACATTCTTTTGTTAGGAAATCAGAAAATGTTATCATGTTTAAACACATTCTTTTGTTAGGAAATCAGAAAATGTTATCATGTTTAAACACATTCTTTTGTTAGGAAATCAGAAAATGTTATCATGTTTAAACACATTCTTTTGTTAGGAAATCAGAAAATGTTATCATGTTTAAACACATTCTTTTGTTAGGAAATCGGCGCAGAAAGATAACGAAGGATTTGTGTTTTAAATTTTCTAATTTCGTTTTTTTTTTTTTCGATCTGTTTTTGTTGTTCCCGATGAAGATTAGTATAATCGAAACTTCGATCATTGTGCCGTAGTATACCTATATTTATTTTATTATTTTGTATCTGCCCCCCCCCCCCCCCATGTGATATACGTTTGCCGTAGTGTAGTTCTTTGTAAGGTGTGTACTGTGTGTCTATGTTTAGTATCTCTCACTTGTTCACAGAAGTTACACGTATCTAACTGTTTGTATGTTCTATTGTTATATTCTAATACAGCCCTTATTTGACTTCTCTGATTGTCTGTCCAGACGTCTGGTTGCCAATGTAGTCATGGAGACAGGAAACAGGCGGGAAACTGATTGCACTATCCATAGCCACCTGATTAGTCCATACAAATATTAGTCCTTCGATGTGGTTTTCAACTCTTTTGGCCCATGCACCCTTTCACCATATGTCAGAATGTCATTCCTCCTTTTCCAGTGAATGAAAGAAGAAGAAATCCCCTCTTTCCAAAATTGTGAGCCTCGAAAGGGTTTGTCACAAGATTTTATTAACACGCCAAATTAATCATATTGTACTAAGTAAATAGTTAAAACGTCAAAGAACTGTCACTTAATACACGACACCAGGAATGCCAGAAAATTGTGATTCATCGAACAAACAAACGCTATATGGAAAACCAGAATATTGTGCCTGGAGTCATTTTGAGCCTGTTAAGCTGTGGCCTTAACCCCCTTCCCCCTGGAAACCCTAAAATCCCCCAGCCCCCGGGGGTGGGGGAGGGATTCCCCACCTTTGAGAACCACTGATCTAGCGCTATATGCTCAATAGACATGATGACGTTGAGATCACGTGGCTGAACGGTATAGGGCGCCCGCTCGACAGTTGGACTACAATGTTGAATTCTCGTCCTTGTCTTGGGGACGTAAATAACAAGTACCTCAGAAGTCGGAGTGGGATCGCCTGATGGCGAGGGACACTGGTAATAAGGAAAGCTGGTCCAGCGTGGACTTGCCCTAGTTTAAATCAGACGAACCAAACAAAAATTAAACCATGTAAAAAGGTCATTAACTGGTTTAGTGCCGAAGGAAAATATAACGCCACGCGTGATATCCCATGTGCACAGAAGGACGATATGTCACCATGCTAGGACCATAGTGTTATTTGTTTGGTTTCGTGGTATCTTCCAAAATGTCAATGCTCAGTGAACGGAAGCTCACATTATAATACTTGTTTATTTGATTGCATTACTGTGCTTGATGTTACTCTACTTTTTATTTGGAACTGAATCGGTTAATTTACTTTTTAACAAACGGGAACAAGCATGGGCAAGTCTGATATTGTCAAGGCAGGACGAGCTTGGCCGTCGGTTACTAACGTTACATTGACGCCAGCCCGACTACACCTGCTGGAAGTTAAAACTTTCTCGAACCTTTGAGGCTAAGAGACGATATATCGTAACCATTACACATTGTATTTATTACGGACTCAAAGAGTAAACTAAGTAAGGTGGACAAAGGAACGTTTCTTGTGAAATGGCTATCCTCGCTTCAGGGGTCACAGATTGTGAGTAATGTATGGAATTTTAGCCCTTGCCATGAGGGAGTGAGGGGGGGGGGGGGGTGAAAAGACTGATAGACTGGGTTGATTGCACCTCTCGGTGGTAGATTACCTATGGACAAGGGAGAGGTGGTCGAGCGCCTGTGGGACCAGTTTTAGAAGGCGGGGAAACAGATTGAGAACCCCTATGTGGAAAAAATAATACAGTGGAGTCTGGATAAGTCGAAGTCACAGGGGCCGAAGGAATTTGTTCTACTTATCAGGAATTCTGCTTATCCAGACCACTAATTTACACTAATACCATGCAGTAGCATTGAGTAAAATGATTGTACCACTTAGGAAACACAGTAAGTGAACAAACAAATAGCAATACAATATCAGACATGTTTAATTATTTTAGAAAACGGAACATTAAAGTCATATGAACATTTCCAAATTAATTAAAGAAAAAGTCTTTTTTTTTTTTTTTTTTAAATGACCCAATCAGCCAGCACTACGTCTGTCTGACCTCACAGACGTGCAAATTATTCTGCTTTCGCAATAAGTAAAGGCCCATTTACTAGTACATTTGCCGATCTAATCGCATTGAACCATTTTAACAGGGCAACATCGAAAAAATAATTTTCTGTAGCGGTCTTTATGCTTTAAAATGCCGAAAAGTGTCGATGTTGGAGTACTAAACTCTCTAGTTATATTCAGTTTCTTCTTCCCATTATGTTCAACCTCTCCCAACAGCTCAATCTTTCTTTCTAAAGTTAAAATAGTAAGCTTTCGTCCACTAGCCGCTATTGACACGGAGCGAGATATCGTATGTGCGAGATTGTTATTCTCAGGGCTGACTAAAAATAATTCTTTCGAGAAACAATTTTGGGTGTGAAATTAACAGTTCGACTTAAACATGAACACTTATTTAGTCGGTATTCATTTTTGATTGATTGATTGATTGATTTAGGAATCGACATAACAGCATTCGGGGCATTCCCATAAGTGCTCCGTCCCCATCCTCAGTAGCCAGCGAAGAGTTCCAACACTAATAATAGCAGTAGCAATCTGATTATAAGTCCGTCTCGCCTTTCCTCTGAGCGTTGAGCGTCGGCCAGATCCTCTCGTCACTCCTCGCTGTCTTATTCTTGCCAGCGGTACTAATTTTTATGTTCGGCTAATCCAAAAATTCGAGTTAACCGACTTATCGGGACTTTTTATAATTGTTCAGTATAATTGTTCATTATAATTGTTTAACTATAATTGTTCACTATATATGTGTGTGCGTGTGGGAGAGAGAGAGAGAGAGAGAGAGAGAGAGAGAGAGAGAGAGAGAGAGAGAGAGAAAGAGAAAGTGGGTGTCAGAGAGAGGGAGAGAGTATGTGCGCACGTGCGTGCGTGTGTGGAGAGAGTGATTGAGCTAGAAATGGTGGGGGAATGTGTCAATGCATGCATTCGTACGTGTATGTGTGAGAGTGAGTGAGGGAGTGTGTGCGTGCGTGCATGCGTTCATGTGCATGTGTATGTGTGAGAGAGTGTGATTGAGAGAGTGTGTGTGTGTGTGTGTGTGTGTGTGTGTGTGTGTGTGTGAAGGATTGTGTGTTAGAGAGTGAGACAGTGGGAGAGTTGATGTGTTAGTGTGTGTGTGAGCGTGCGCATGCGTGTGAGTGTGTGTATATGAAAGAATACAGAGAGAGAGAGAGAGAGAGAGAGAGAGAGAGAGAGAGAGAGAGAGAGAGAGCTGAGCAGATGCGTGTCATGTAACACGCATGTTATGTAACACGCGAATCCATATGTTTGTGTATTCTCATCTGTCATATTATCAGTTAAATACCATTTGATTTTATCATGCATAATATAAACTCATGTTCATTACTGTAGTTTGAGTGAGAGAGTCAGTGAGTGTGAATGAGAGACAGAACGAGTGAGCGTGAGAGTGAATGAGTGAGCAGGAGATTGAATGAGTGAGCGTGAGAGTGAATGAGCGGAAGAGTGAATGTGTGTGTGTGTGTGTGTGTGTGTGTGTGTGTGTGTGAGAGAGAGAGAGAGAGAGAGAGAGAGAGAGAGAGAGAGAGAGAGAGAGAGAGCATCACTATTTTTACGTCACATACATTTTATGTACACATTTTTCTCCATGTTTAACATTTTTATGAGACTGCTCATGACAAGTGTCAGTGTATGTGTGTGAGTAAAGTGTGGGAGTTTGTTCATACTAGTTTCAATACTAACGTGAGACATTTTGTATGTGTCTAGATGTGAGGAAGTGTGAGTGTATGTGGAGGATGTGTGTGAGTGTGGGGATATGTGTGGGTGGGGGTTGTGTGGGTGTGGGTATGCGTTTGGATGGGTTGGGGTGTGTGGGTTTTGGTGGGTAGTGGTATTTGTGGGTGTTGGTGGAATGTGTGGATGGATGTGTGGGGGTGAAAGTAGGGGTGTTGGAATGGGTGTGGGGGATGTGTGTATGGGTGGAGGATATGTGTATGGGACGGATGTGGGGGATGTGTGTTTATGTGGGTGGAGATGTGTGGATGGTTTGAGGAAGTATGTGTGGGAGCTGCTGGGATTGTGTTGGGTGGATTGGGGATGCAAGGGCGGGTGGGGAGAAGTGTATGGGTGTGTGGGTTTGAGATATGCGTGCGGTGTGTTGGTGGGGGATGTGTGAATGATGTGTGGGTGGAGGGTATGTTTGTGGTGGTATGGGTGGAGGATAGTGTGTGGTGTGGGGGATGTGTGTGATGGGTGCGGGGAATGTGCGTATGGGTGGGGTATATGTGTGGGTGAGTAGGGGATTGTGGTGGTTGGGGGAAGTATGTGGGGTGTATGGGTGGGAGATGTGTGTGTGTGGATGGGAAATGTGTGGGTGGGGGTGTGTGAGTGGCTTAGGGATGTGTAGGTGGGTGAGGGTGTTGTATGTGTTGGGGTGGGATGTGTGAGTGGGTGGAAGGTGTGTGTGGGTAGTGGTATTGTGATCAAGAGATTGGTTGGGGGTGGGTGTGTGGGTGCGTAGTGGAGGATGTTTGCGTGAGTGAGTGTCTGTTGGTGGACGGGTAGGGAATGCGTGTGTGGGTGTAGAGAGGTGTGTGGTGTGTTGGTTGGGGATATTGTGTGGGTGAGGTATGTGTGTGTGGGTGGGGGATTTTTGTGGTGTGTGAGTGGGGGTATGTGGGGTGGATGGGTAAGGGTATCTGTGTGGGTGTGGGTGGGAATATTGTGTGGTATCTGGGTGGGGGATATGTGTGTGGTGTGTAAGTGGGGATGTGTTGGTGAGGGATGTGTGTGTGTGGTGCGTGGGTTGGGAATAGTGCGTGGTAGGGGGTGTATGTGATGTGCGGGTGGGGGATTGTGTGGTGGGGGATTAGGTTATGGCATGTGTGGGTGGGTGGAAGTTGTATGTATGGGTGGTTAGGGAGATGTGTGTGTGTGTGTGGGGGGGGACATGTTAGTTGGTGGGGATGTGTGTGTATGGTTTGGGGATGTGTGAGTGGATGTGCGATGTGTGGGTTGGTGGGGGATTGTGTGCATGGGTGGGGAATATGTTGTCGATAGAGATGTGGCTGGGGGATGGGTGGTTTGAGGTGTGGGTGGGGAGAGGATGTGTGGGTTAGGATGTGTATGTGGATGGGAGTGGGATGTGTGGGTTGGTGGGGGAATGTTTGTGGGTGGCGAGTGTGTTTTGGTTGGGGGATCAGGTGAGGGCAGTGTGTGCGGGTGGGGGATGTGCGGGAGGGGGATGGGTCGGTTGGTGGGGTATGTATGTGTCCCTTGGTGTGCGTGTGTGTGGGTAGGTGGGGGTGTGTATGTGTCCCTTGGTGCGCGTGTGTGTGGGTAGGTGGGGGTGTTGTGTGGGTGGGGTGATGTATGGGTAGGTGGGAGATGGGCCTCATAACATGGTAATAAGCCTTGTTTATGTTTACAACATTCATTTCACAATGTTTATTTTTCTTCCTATGTAAATGTATAATGCTCTTGATGAACGAAAGACGAGTGATTGGAAGGGCCGAATGTAAGACGGGCCTGCGCGCCCAATTTGTGACCCTAATAAAGTTGATTTGATTTGATTTGATTTGATTTTTATACAAAGATAAAGAAGGATAATGGCCGGGACTAAGCCAGTAACGTCGACTTAAGCAAAATTCTACTTTTCCGAGTTCGACTTAAGTAGACTCGACTGTATTGAGGGAGTTCGGCGAGAGGTCTGGAAAAATCCCAAAACTGAGAGAGAAGACAAGGATAAATCAAATCAAATCAAATCAAATCAACTTTATTAGGGTCACAAATTGGGCGCGCAGGCCCGTCTTACATTCGGCCCTTCCAATCACTCGTCTTTCGTTCATCAAGAGCATTATACATTTACATAGGAAGAAAAATAAACATTGTGAAATGAATGTTGTAAACATAAACAAGGCTAAACATGGAGAAAAATGTGTACATAAAAAGTATGTGACGTAAAAGTAGTGATGCCAGCGCATCCCACACACACACACACACACACACACACACACACCACACACACTCTCTCTCTCTCTCATTCACTCTCACTCTCACTCATTCCCTCTCACTCATTCACTCACACACACACTCTCACTCATTCACTCACACACACACTCTCACTCATTCACTCTCCCGCTCACTCATTCACTCTCCCGCTAACTCTTTCACTCTCACCCTCCCTCATTCACTCTCACGCCCACTCAATCTGTCTCTTCCACTCACTCATTCACTCTCCCGCTCACTCATTCACTCTCCCGCTCACTCATTCACTTTCCCACTCACTCATTCACTCTCACTCATTCTGTCTCTCCCGCTCACTCATTCACTCTCCCGCTCACTCATTCACTCTCCCGCTCACTCATTCACTCTCACGCTTACTCATTCACTCTCCCGCTTACACATTCACTCTCACTTATTCACTCTCACTCATTCATTGTCCCGCTCACTCATTCACTTTGCCGCTCACTCATTCACTCTCACGCTCACTCATTCACTCTCACGCTCAATCATTCACTCTCCCGCTCACTGATTCACCCTCACGCTAACTCATTCACTCTCACGCTCACTCATTCCTTCTCCCGCTCACTCATTCCTTCTCACGCTCACTCATTCACTCTCACTCATTCACTCTCACACTCACTCATTCACTCTCACTCATTCACTCTCACGCTCACTCATTCACTCTCACGCTCACTCATTCACTCTCCCGCTCACTGATTCACCCTCACGCTCACTCATTCACTCTCACGCTAACTCATTCCTTCTCCCGCTCACTCATTCCTTCTCACACTCACTCATTCACTCTCACGCTCACTCATTCACTCTCACTCTTTCACTCTCACGCTCACTCATTCACTCTCACGCTCACTCATTCACTCTCACGCTCCCTCATTCACCCTCCTGCTCAATCATTCACTCTCCCGCTCACTCATTCACTCTCACGCTCACTCATTCACTCTCCCGCTCGCTCATTCACTCTCCCGCTCACTCATTCACTCTCCCGCTCACTCATTCACTCTCCCGCTCAATCATTCACTCTCACGCTCACTCATTCACTCTCACGCTCACTCATTCACTCTCACTCATTCACACACACACACACACACACACACACACACTCTCACTCATTCACTCTCCCGCTCACTCATTCGCTCTCATGCTCACTCATTCACTCTCCCGCTCACTCATTCACCCTCACGCTCACTCATTCACTCTCACGCTCACTCATTCACTCTCCCGCTCACTCATTCACCCTCACGCTCACTCATTCACTCTCACGCTCACTCATTCACTCTCCCGCTCACTCATTCACTCTCACTCATTCACTCTCCCGCTCACTCATTCACTCTCACGCTCAATCATTCACTCTCCCGCTCACTCATTCACTCTCACGCTCACTCATTCACTCTTACTCATTCACTCTCACGCTCACTCATTCACTCTCACTCATTCTGTCTCTCATTCACACTCACTGACTCTCTCCCTCAAACTACAGTAATGAACATAAGTTTAGACTATACATGATAAAATCAAATGGTATTTAACTGATAATATGACTGATGAGAATACACAAACATATGGATTCACGTGTTACATAACATTCGTGTTACATGACATGCATCTGTTCAGCTCTCTCTCTCTCTCTCTCTCTCTCTCTCTCTCTCTCTCTCTCTCTCTCTCTCTCTCTCTCTCTCTCTCTCTCTGTATTCTTTCATATACACACACTCACACGCATGCGTACGCTCACACACACACACACACACACACTCTCTCTCTCTCTCTCTCTTTTATTCACTCTCACTCTCTCACTCTCACTCATTCACTCACACACACACACACTCTCACTCATTCACTCTCCCGCTCACTCATTCACTCTCACTCATTCACTCTTACTCATTCTGTCTCTCCCTCTCACTCATTCACCCTCACTCATTCACTCTCACTCATTCACTCTCCCGCTCAATCATTCACTCTCCCGCTCACTCATTCACTCTCACTCATTCTGTCTCTCCCGCTCACTCATTCACTCTCCCGCTCACTCATTCACTCTCACGCTCACTCATTCACTCTCACGCTCACTCATTCACTCTCACTTATTCACTCTCACGCTCACTCATTCACTCTCACGCTCACTCATTCACTGTCCCGCTCACTCATTCACTCTGCCGCTCACTCATTCACTCTCACTCATTTACTCTCATGCTCACTCATTCACTCTCCCGCTCACTTATTCACTCTCTCGCTCATTCATTTACCCTCACGCTCACTCATTCACTCTCACGCTCACTCATTCACTCTCTCGCTCACTCTTTACTGGCTGCTGAACGAGGGGACGGAGCATGTATGGGAATATCCTGAATGCATTGATGTCGGTTCTTAGCTCAACTCAGTTTAGTTTAGTTTAGTCGATGGATCAACATCACGCACACGGGTGTAGCCCTAAGTACTCCGTTCTCCTCCTAACTCAAACTTGAGTCTGGAGAAACTCAGCTCAGTGCACGAACTCCGTAGCATTTTTAACTTGAAATTTTGCCCGGGCAGCGCCGTTAGGCTACACTTTTCCGATTTCCAACTGCCAAGGGATTTGTTACGGCGCAACAATACACACGGGCGTCCGATCTCACTACCCAGAGACCAGGGGAAATTTTATTACCAGAAGTCCACGTGAAATAAATCCCGGTCCTCACCGGGGCTTGAACCCGGGATCATCCAGCACTCGAGGCGGACACCATACCTCGAGACCACGCAACCCCCAGGGTAACTTAACTCAATTATATCATAACCAACTTCTCTTGGGAATAGTCAGTAGAAATATGTTTGCATGGCTGCCACATCGGAAGACTGAGAACGCATGGACATGTCCGATGTGCAGTGAAGGCGATTATGGTTACATAATCTGCCATACTATCCATCCCCATCCCACCTCCCTTTCCTATGAACAACTCGCAGACAGATTAAATTATACGACATACTCACCCACAAGTTAGTGTCTAGTCCTTTGCAGGACGTCTCAATCAACCCTAGCATTTTGTTTTTGATTTGCTGTTCAATTTCCACATTTAGCAATTTGTCATTGCTTTCTGAAATACTAAACCTCAAATCACTTAAATCAACGCAGAAATGATCGATTCCAAATCGCACGCAGCTGATTTCGGTTAGCTGCACATCCTTTATAGCAGTGGTTCTCAACCTTTTTTGACCCATGCACCCCTTCACCATATGCTCAAAATGTCATCCCCCTCCCCCTTTCAAATTTCCTCTCTATAAATGTCCCCCCTTCCCCACACACACACACACATGTAAAAATTGAAGCTAAATATAATAACACATACTAGAACAAGTCTAGACGTCTACATAACACGTGATTTGCGGGTCTACTTACATTATAAAACAAATTTCAGAAGGGCGAGAAGTACAGATCAGTAAAGTATGGAGGGAAAAACAATATCAAGTCATCGGTTCTTGCATAAACGCGATCTTGAAATAATCTTAATTACCTTCTTGGGAACCCTAAAATTTCCCCCCCCCCCCCCCCCCCCCCACTGGCAGTTAACCTCGGTGTTTGTTTTTTTAATTTCTTGGGAAGATTACGTTCACTAGTGTGCCATTGCTTTCTGGACGACTGGCATTCATACCATTGTATGGAAATTAAAGCAAGGCTGTCTGCTTCCAAATACCCGCAACTGTGTTTCGAACGCTGCATGCGGGATTACGAATTATAATCGTAATCGCTTCGATACATACCTCGACTGGGTTTGTCAGTTAACTGTGAAATGGCTTCACTTCCCTTAGTACGACATGACACACAAGATTCATTTAATCCCAATTTGGCCTAATATTGACACTTGCCGTTGACACCGAAATCCGCGTCCGGGTTAACAAAGGAATCTGATGGGGGGTGCCTTGAAGAGATTAGAACAAGAATCGCCATGGCGAAGGTAGCCTTTTGCAAGGTGTAAAACATAATGACCAATAAAAAGATGTCAATTGAAACGAGAAAAATTGTGTTGAAGTGCTACATAGAACTTGTACTTTTGTATGGATGTGAAGCGTGGACAATGAGCAACCAGGCTGATAAATATCTAATTCTGTGGAAATGTGGTTTCTCAGGAAAATGAAAATAATACCATGGACAGACAGAAAAACCAATGAGCAAGTCTTACATGATGCAATTGAAAACCGGAAACTGATTAGAGAAATTAGACATAGACAGACACAATTTGGTGGACACGTTATGAGATGAAATAAATTGGAGAACTTGGTGACAACTGGCAAGATGGAGGTGAAGAGAACAATGGGAAGTTAGAGAAGTAAATACTAGTGTGGCTTGGCTACATGGTTTGGTCGAGACAAAAACACAGAGCTGATCCACGAATCTGGTGATCGTGTGAGATGGCGAAACATGACCGCAAACGCTAATTGGCAAGGCACATGATGAGGATGATGTAAACCGAACAACATGTCCAGTTTAACATACGCAAACTTGACGTCAAAGTGAAACGTCATTTGAAGTATGTCATCTGTTTATTCACAACGAAATGTTCAGCTGTCAAAGACAGCTACTGAATTACCCATCACCTCGGATGTATCCACGGTAAACTCGGCCGTAGTTTGTGGCTTATTTGAAAACTAGACAATCAATTCATTTAGCGATGTCATTGGCATACATTTGTAGAAAGCACCGACAAACCGGTGAACGTAAAAGTGAGTAGAAATCAACAAGGAGTTGGGGTAGATCGCTGTGGACATGCAACATTGAAAACTTTCTTAGTAGAAAAGAAAAAGTCGTTTAAAAGTCGGCAGGGTCGACTTCATTGCACCGGAATTTTATCCCGTATGGCTCGGTCTCTTTCCGCAGCACGGAAAGCGTCGTACAAAGCACTAGCTAAGACCCACTGGAGTCGCCAAAAAATTTCAATCGTGAACCGAAGGAGGCGGCCCAGAATCGAACCCACAACCTTCGCAGCCCGAGTAAAACGGCTTGACCCCTTCGCCACACTTTCTTAGTAGAAATCAGGGTAACGATTTCTTGTTTGTTTGTTTGTTTGTTTGTTTGTTTGTTGGTTGGTTGGTTGGTTGGTTGGTTGGTTGGTTGGTTGGTTGGTTGGTTGGTTGGTTGGTTTTAATGTTGCATATCCCTTACAGGACCTTGCAGTCAACACCAGCATTTTTCAGCTGCTGTTGATGTACTAGGCAAGATTGCTTTCTGAACGACCGCCTCCCATACCAACACGGTATAACACAACACGACACGGTCTGCTGCACAAATCGGTCGCCGCTGAATTTCCAACGCCTGGTACCGGCCTCACGAACCGCGTTCGCAAGCCTTTGGCCACGGGAACCGGCTGTTTGTTTTAGACTAAATATTGTCTGGAAAGAAACAAAGGCGTGTATGCCGATTGGCACTTATGGAATGACGATAAAAGGGTTAAAAACCAATTAAAGGCTAAAGACCAACTAAAGGGTTACAGGCCAACTAAAGGGTTAAAGTTCAACCAAAGGTTAAAGGCCACGTACAACGGCTCTGTGGCGACGGAGTTACAGAAGCAGTTCGTAACCCCACATACCGCGTTCGAAGCACAGCTGCTGGGAATTTGGCAGCAGACCGCCTTGCGTTGGTATTTATAAAAATGGTATTAGTGCTGTTCGTTCAGAAAGCAATAGCAAATTATTGAATGTAAACTTGCCAAAAAATCACAAACAGCCACACAAATGCTGGGGTTGACTGCGACGTGAAAGATATGCAACTAACTTTAAACGGTTAAAAGCCAAATAAAGAGATAAAGGCCAAATAAAAGTTTAAAGGCCAAATAAAGGACTAAAGGCCAAATATAGGGTTATAGTACAATTAAAGGGGTTAAGGCCAACCACAGGGTTACAGGTCAATTAAAGGGGTTACGGCCAACCACAGGGTTACAGGTCAATTAAAGGGGTTAAGGCCAACCACAGGGTTACAGGTCAATTAAAGGGGTTAAAGCCAACCACAGGGTTACAGGTCAATTAAAGGGGTTAAGGCCAACCACAGGGTTACAGGTCAATTAAAGGGGTTAAAGCCAACCACAGGGTTACAGGTCAATTAAAGGGGTTAAGGCCAACCACAGGGTTACAGGTCAATTAAAGGGGTTAAGGCCAACCACAGGGTTACAGGTCAATTAAAGGGGTTAAGGCCAACCACAGGGTTACAGGTCAATTAAAGGGGTTAAGGCCAACCACAGTGTTACAGGTCAATTAAAGGGGTTAAGGCCAACCACAGGGTTACAGGTCAATTAAAGGGGTTAAGGCCAACCACAGGGTTACAGGTCAATTAAAGGGGTTAAAGCCAACCACATGGTTACAAGTCAATTAAAGGGGTTAAGGCCAACCACGGGGTTGCAGGTCAATTAAAGGGGTTAAGGCCAACCACAGGGATACAGGTCAATTAAAGGGGTTAAGGCCAACTACAGGGTTACAGGTCAATTAAAGGGGTTAAGGCCAATTAAAAGGTTAAAGACTAATGAACAGGTTAAAGATAAGGTGATCGACTTCATTGGACCAAGTTATCTCCCATATGACCTAGTTATCTTTGCGCAGAGTGGTCTTCTGAAAGCGTCGTAAGATCATGAACTCTGTAGCTCCAGCGACGACCTCCCAGGAACTCCGAAACCCCAAAAAATTATACCCGTGAATAGAATAGCAGAGCCTGAATACTAGCCCTAGCGACTCATGGAAGAAATGTAAGCACTGTAAACAATATAAACATAGTTATAACCACAACCAGATTTGAGACTGGTGTTTCTAAATGCCGACTATGAAGAAACAAGTGCATTCAAACACAGTCCCAACTAACCTGTCGCTGTCTCGTTTGGAGGCAGCTGGTTGAATTCACAGACATTTCACAACAATGAGATGTGTATCTATAGAATTCACCGTACTGAGTTGGCGATCTATCAAATTCACCATTTTGAGTTATGGACTTATACAATTTACTACATTGATTTGTTAATCTATGAAATTCAACATTTTGAGTTGCGTATCATTAAAATTCAACATTTTAAGTTGTGGATCTACAAAATTCAACATTTTCAGTTTTGGATCTATAAAATTCACCATATGGAGATGTTGATTCATGAAATTCACCATACTGAGTTGTTGATCTATAAAATTGATCATTCTGAACTTTTCAAATACTAAACATTAGAGTGGCTTGGAAAGAACAATGGTGAAAGGCATGGGTGCTGGTAGAAGACACACAGGTCAACAAGCACGAGGATGGACGCAGGACACTGCAGACAGCTTGGGCAAACAGCTTGCATGTGTCGAGAGAAATAGGCAGAGATCAAGAGGATTTATGGCTCGCCGTGATGAATGCAATGATATGAAATAGACGTAAACAATATACAATAACACAAAGTAATGCAGCTTGACAGAACAGAATTAATAATCAAAATTACTAATAAATATAGGTTTATAGGCCTTAGGTTCATACCAGAATGCGATCGGAGTTGCCAGTAGTGGGTTGTGCTCAATATTTAAATTTCAAATCCCGAAACAACCACATAATCAATTAATAAATATAGGACGTTGCGGAGATTAGCCTTAATCTGCAAATAAATACATGCACATAACATAGCATATAATCACAGAGATAACACTCCAGTGACTACATTAAGGCATGAGAACAGGATGAGAACGGTTCACTGAAGATCCCAGGTCAATGAGTAGAAGCGGTATATTAAAAAGGGGCAGGAAGGTAAGAAGGGGAAGTGTGAAACAATGGAGACGTGATGGTGGTCCTAGGATGAAAGCTAAGATGGCGCGCCCTAGCGGATGTCTGTACAATGCACCTAGAATATGATGCTCTCATTATATGCTCATAATTGATCCACATGTTGAGAGACTGTAATTTAGGGAAAGGGGGGGGGGGGGGGGGGTGTCTCTTCACAGGACAAGCAACTGGGTGAAAATGATGAATTGTGTGTATGATACTTTTGTGATATGTGTGTGTGTGTGCACGCGCGCATTCGTGCGTGCGTGTGTGTGTGTGTATGTGCGTGCGTGTGTGTGTATGAGTGTATGTGTCTGTGTTGTATGTTGTTTTTGATGCATGTGTAATGTGTATGTGATGTGTGTGTGTGATGTGTGTGTGTGATGTGTTGTTTGTAATGAGCTTGTGATGTGTTTTGGTTGTGATGTGTGAGTAATGTGTGTGTGATTTGTGTTGTTTGCGATGTATGTGATTAATTGCTTGTGATGTGTTTTGTTTGTGATGTGTGAGTGATTTGTGTGTGTTTTGTGTTGTTTGTGATGCGAGTGTGATGTGCACTGTTTGTTATGTGTGTGCACTTTCTCCTGCATTATCACACTCGACAGACGGTGCAGAGAGCAGAACCCTGCCGCTGTCAATGCAGAGGTTAACGCGCTCATCTATGAACACTCAGATAGCCCCGAAGTGCTCATCTATATAGATGGATCTGTTGTAAAACAGCAGAGAAGTGCGTGGGCATTTACACCCCGTTCAGCGGGCCGAACCGTTCAAGAATACAGTGGTGCCCACTCTATGACCACGAGCAGCATGACGATGGAGGTGATGGCAGTAACACAGGGATTTCATATGGCTGGAATCACAGCATTATACCAACGTGTGTGTACTAAGTGATTCAATGAGCATGATTCAGAAGGTCGAAGCTGGATCTGTACGTAGACAAAGGACTAAGTCGCTGCGGAAGTCTGTTGTCCATAAAGTCACCTTCATCTTCGTCCCGGGACATGTGGGAGTCGAGGGAAATGAACGAGCTGATAAACTGGCTGGCTCTGCACCCCCTGTAGATGGCCAGCCCATGGATCGTGCGCCGATGTTATTAACGTCCTTAAAGATATGTCGAGAAGAGAGGGCTTTGACATCAGTGAATCCACATCGCTGTCCAGGATGAAAGACTTGGGAGTAAGAATCGGCACATCCAGACGCGAGAGGTACATCGGGAAAACGAGGTGCCTCGTCAACCAACACAGAACTGGCACTATTAGCCACCGGACGCTGATGCATATGTTGGGGGGGGGGGGGGGGATCTGAGCACCTATGGACATGTCCGGAGTGCAATGAAGATACCCCAACTAATAACTGATAACTGTGATGTGTGTGTGATGTGTCTGTGTGAGTAGTGATGTTGGGAACTCATCCACACATTCCACATCCAAGATGGCGACTGGTGGTTTTACGAAGGTGTTTTTGGGAAAATTGCCGACTGGGTGAAATTTTTTTTTGGCGGTGTGTGGGAACGGGTCTATTTTTTAGACGGGTGATGGCAGGTAAGTTTCTGTGAAAGTAATTAAGGTATTTTTAGTTGGTTGGTGGGATGTCTGTAAAAGTAATTACTGGAAATAGAAAGAGAGGGTGTGAGCACGGATGAGGGAGGGCTGTAAGTTATATATTTTGGTTGGTTACGTAGGGTATATGAATGTGTATGTGTGGTGAGTGATGTATAAACTGCCAAGGGTGTGATAGGTCGTGGTTTCTACTCATGGGTTGGATATATGGTGGTGGCGTAGACATCTCATAATGTGTCTGTTCACTATGCGTGGTGAGTGATGTATAAACTGCCAAGGGTGTGATGGGTCGTGGTTATACTCGACGAAGTAAGAGGTGTAGATGGTTACTATCATCTGAACAGTGTGCTAGTAGTGTCTAAGTGAAAGTAAAGGGTGGTATGTAGCTTATTCACTACCAGCATTACAAAGGAAATCTTATAAAGTTGTAATGGGTGTCATTTGATGGTAAGGGGTGGGTATTAGTGGTCAAATAGGAGTGGTCGATTTAGGGGGGTCATAAATGTAATAAGATAAGAGGTGTTATGTTCGCAGTTACACACTGGTCAACCAGTGGTCAAGCAATGGTCAAGTAAGGAAATTTTAGGGGAAAGTGATTGTAATGATATGGTGGTGATTAAACGGTGGTAAATTAGTGGTCAAGCAGTGGTCAAGCAGTGGTTAAGTGAGGAAAATTTTAGTGAAATTTTAGGGAAAAGTAGTTTAATGATATGGTGATGATTAAAGGGTGGTAAATTAGTGGTCAAGCAGTGGTCAAGCAGTAGTCAAGTGGTCAAGTAAGGAAAATTTTAGCGGAAAGTAGTTGTAGCGACATGGTGATGCTTAAAGGGTGATAAATTAGTGATCAAGTAGTGGTCAAGTAGTGGTCAAGTAGTGGTCAAGTGGTCGAGTGACCACTTACATTGTAGAGGACGATGTGCCTAAGATAATGGTAGTGGTTAAAGTGATCGATGACGTGGTCAAGCAGTGGTCAAGCAGTGGTCAAGTGGTCGAGTGACCACTTAAATTGTAGGGGAAAGTACGTATAATGCAATGGTGGTGGGTAAAGTGAGGAAGAATCAATAGTAGTGATAATAGTACTACCAATATTAGCGACAAGAATATTAGCTGGTGCGTTGTTAGAGATACAAGTCTCTTTTTTGTGGGGTGTGTAAAAAAAATCATACAAAGAGGGTCATACAAACACAAAGACAACCAAGTACACACTTGATACATTTGTACATAAAGACATACACATAAAGACAGACAAGCACAAAGACACACCCATACCATTACTACTGTCATCACAACGATACACAAGTACTCACATACAGATACAGATAGTACACAACAAAGACAAACACAAAACACATACAGACTTGATACACTTGTACATACAGACACAGAAGTACACAAAAAACAAAGACACACACATACCATTACTATTGGTACCACAACCAGTACAGACACACTTACCCATCGCAAATACATAAACAAACCATGGGGTGTGAGCATCATGGTATTATTGGTTGTTTCAAGTGGCTGGCTTTTTCCCCCCTTCTTTTTCGAGAGACAGCAACAGTGACATATATATATATATATATATATATATATATATATATATATATATATATATATATATATATATATATATACATATATATATATATATATATATATATATATATATATATATATATATATATATATATATATATATATATATATATAAAGAGAGAGAGAAGAAAAACTATACAATGGAACAAATACATAATAAAATAGAGAAACAAATAATAACATTTTCAAACGGCTTTTATTGGTATACAACATTTAAAACTGGGTTTTGTTTTATGTTCCAAAGGGAGCAGAGGGACTTGATTATTGTAGAAAGATGTCTGGGCTTTCAGAGGCTTGTCTTGACTGACGGTAGATTGATATAGATGGAGTGTCGTCGTTCCTGTGTCTTGAGAAACTGTCACCGCTTTCAAACTGTTGTCTAGTTGTCTGGGCATATCAACAGGTCTTGACATGAATAACCACTTGTGTGTAGACATCTTGATCGTTGTAGACACAAAAAGACGAGTGGTCGTCTCAGTTTATAACGATGAATTTATCTAGTTTTAAACAGTTCTGGACTTGTCTTTTTTAACCACGGAGTAACCAATCGAAACACGAGACGATCGTTCACGTGTTGTCTGTGTCCAAATGGTTGCAGGATACGTGACATGCTCGAGCCGCGACATTTCATCAATAAGAAATACAACGCATACAGACCACAAGTACTGTTATTAATGTCTTGTAGCATACGGGTATTGTACACGGGTGATCTGTCCGAGTTTCGTTGTATAAAACGGATAATGTCGACGTGTAATGGTGGCAAGCCAAACGAATCGAAATATTCAAACTGACCTAGACCATTAAAATATAGGGCGATCCAATGTGAACCAGAGTAAGCATTGGTATCAGTATTGACGATCAAAGCAGCTGGCTGTGTTCTATCACGGTGTCTAGGCAAATGATCTCTAGCGCATACGTTGACTAGTGGAAGGCGTCGAACAAACAGATCAGACATGAGTAATTGTCTTAGTTGTTGGGTATCCATTATGCTATGTAATCTGTTAGCACTTGTCTCGTCTTGGAAACTTCTAGGACCGAGTCGAGTTCGGCGTATACGACGACTTGTAGAGGTGCAGTCGTTATAACGTCAAACTTTAGTTCTACTGACAGTGGGCCAGATTTCGCCATTCAAACTGTTCTCCGTCTAATATACTGGGAGTCAGATCAAAACCATAGAGACAATTACCCTTGACTAAAGCTTTCATAATTTATACCATTCCCGACATCCTTACCGAGTCAGACCGAGGGCCAAATTGGTACTATGGAAAGCTCGCATGTACTGACTTGTGGTATAATTCATGGTTAAGGGTTTGCCTGTAACACTACGCCCATCTACCATCAGACTCAAATAGTTTAACTGATAATGATTGAATATGAAGGGGTTCGTATTCAGCTCGCCATTGAAAGCAGGAAGCATTCACTAACCGATCACCACCCGGGTCGGTGTCTGGCTGAGGAAAAGGTTATCTTGTGTGTGGGAAAACATACCTTTAGGGATAGAAAGGTCTTTACCACGAACTCTTTTAAAAGGATACTTGGCATTGGATCTCAATAAGGCTTTTTCATGGGCCAGAGAGATAGCGGGATTTATCTTAGCTTTCCTCACCAAGAGGGCGGCGTAAGTAATGACACTTTTGTACCCACCATTTACATCCGTGGCAATCAAATTAAAGACGGATTTTGATGGGGTTAGTTTGATTTTAATATCGACGCCATTCAACATGTACCTGTCCTGATTGAAAATGTCGGAATGTAGGCGCCCCACCATATCCAGAGGCACACTATAGCTGGCTAATGATCTTCTTTTGGCTAGACCTGTATTGTGATCACCCTTTGTGTCTGCCATGTGCAAAGGAGTATCTTGATAGTATAGAGCTGACGTCAGATGACTCTATTTGGCCTCTTCGTCCATAATTCAGAAGAGCTTCCAAGTAGGCCCGGTACGGATACGAATTTTCACTCGGTGAAATAAGAGTGTCGTTCAGGGACACATCTACTTGAGAAAACAAACTATGCAAATAATAATCTTATAGGACCGACTTCGGCTGTGTTTGGTAGGTCGTCGCCATTGGGCAGTGTAACTTTGGCTCTCACAGTGAAGAAAGTATTAAACAAATCAATGTAATCTTCACCGACACCAGAAATGGTGAATTCGATGGGTGCCCCATAAGCTAACGTAGCCAATGGATGAATCTCCACAAACTGTCCCTCTTCCACGGCTGTCTGGGCTGGGAGGCACACTAAACAGATCCAGACCAGAATGCAGACACTCACACGACTTGGGATGAATTAACGCCATTATGAGAAAATATCCGAATGTCCCGCTTGGTGGTGATGTGTCTTATGAGTCGACTGACTTTCTGACTGTTGGTTTTATTCTTTTACGGGCTGACCTGGCGGGGCGGCTCGTTTTCGTTTCCTAACCCCACTACCTGATTGGCTGATGTGTTGAGCATGCGCCTTGGAGTAGTCGTTGACCAGCATCTCTGGCGTGTTCTTTGAAGGACTCACCAACATTTCTACCAGCTAAGGCATCTTGAGCCACTTGCAAACCCGTCCCCAGTCCTTCTCTCAATAGGGCTTTGCCACCAGTCTTCAACCAAGGAAGAATTGTGAGACCAAGACCACTAAAGAAACTACCAATTCCATGACCTCGCTGACTTCGACCATCCTACAAAAACAGGGAGACCACTTCCAGCTTGATTGCAGAAATAGTCCTCGTATAGTTTGGGGTTGCGTTGGATTGGTACGTGCCTACCCATGGTATCCCAGATCAAACCGTTTGGTTGTTCGAAAATGTAACTGTCACTACTGAAGTTCCACCTGTAAATGGGATAGGTTTTCCCCTGCTCGTCGGTTATAAGAAGTTCAATCGTGTCAAATGAAAATCGACTGAGGGGTACGTAATGTGGCTTGTCATACATCCTAAATACCGAGGTGGTAGATCTGTCTAGAACAGGTAGTGTCCTCAGTAATGGTACCATCACATCACCAACCACCCGCGAGGTGACAATATCGGAATAGGCGAAGACATTTTTTGTGCCCTGGTCTAAATCCACTTCACCCACACCAGACAGACTGGGATCAGTCTCGGTGACATGTGTCGAGGGAAATTGTAATATTTCTGCCAACTTGTCACTAAGTCTAACTTCAGCCCCCTGTTCATATAATTGGAAACGAGCCTTATTCGAAATATCATTATAAGAGAACATCATTCGGTTATGTTCTTGCAAGGCATCATCGAGACGCAGCCATTGCAGTTCATTGATAAATCTCTCAGCTTCGAATAGCAATCTATTCAATTCACCAATGAATTTTTCTGTTGATTTGTACAGACCAGGCGTCAGCGTAATCGTCATCGGTGGTTCATCTAGGTCTGGAGGTGGAAAGTACTTTATCCACACCTCATCTTTCAAAATATTAAAATAGGTGTTGGGAAACTGAATATCAACCAAACCAACTTCGTACTGGGATGTGAGCTCAATAGTTCGTGGCAGTTTGACAAAGAAATGTCCGGCGTTATTTTGGGGGTATATTTGTAACGATGCATTACTCCTCAGCGTCACGCAAAACTCATTTTAGTCTATTCGAGGTCTGAATGTTTCCTGATTCGAAAATGTAAAGTTAGCACTGAAGTCCCATCCTTGAATGAGAGTGTTTCACCCGTATCGTCAGTTAAAAGTATTTCCACCATGTCGAAGGAGAATCGACTTAATGGTATATAATGTGGCTTATTATAAAGACGAAACACTGAAGGTGACAGTCGGTCCAATATAGGAACAGTCCTTAGTAAAGGAACCATGACGTCTCCAACTGGTCTCGCGGCTACGAGATCGGAATAGACGTAGATATTTTTAACTTCGCTATCCATCTATAATTCTATATTACCGTATAATAAGACATTATCGTCTGATAGAGTCGAGCTTGGAACACCCAACATATTCTTCAATCTGTCACTAACTTTAGCCTGGGCGCCTTTTTCAAATATTTTCATCCCGACTTTTTTCCAAGGTGTACCTAGCACGAATTTGATGTTACTTTCTCGTCTAGTTGGGTTTCTACACACAACTTATTCAATTCCTCGATGAAAGTTTCAGGGCTGCTGAACGGACCCGGTGGACATACAAGGGTTATAGGTTCCATACCACTACCTTTAGGTGGAAAGTATTGGAACCAAATTTCCCCAGGCAAACCATTAAAATACGCATTGGGGAACTGAATCTCGACCAGGCCCACTTCGTATTGGGTCGTTACATCAATGGTCTGCGGCGACTTGACAAAAAGTGACCTGCTTGGTTGTTGGGAAATACCTTTGGTCCAGCATTGCTCGGTAAAGTTACGTAGAAACTAATCGTTTTTCTAATTTAGGATTAGGTAGCATATAGCCCAAACAACTACTCATTAGAGCTACCCACAACTTGCCGTCTGGTGCAGTCTGCGCTGCCTTGAGTCAGATTGAACAAAGACACGGCAATTACGGCATATATAACCACCATTTGACACAGAAATAAATCTCTGGCCTCGGTACACGTTGTCCAAAGAATGACCAGATCGATGTTCTTTCCCCCTCTGTCGGTTGTGGGCGCACCACAATAGTTTCCACCCTGTCTTCAGTCACACCACTAGTCTCCATAACTAGCTAGTTGCGTGTCAGCTATCCAACTATTGAATGAATGGGGATAACCAAACCACTTCACTAAATACTCTTTCCCACTACCTCTCCTGGGTCTTTCTTGTAAGATTGTTTCGATACGATACACTTGCTTGTCTCCAACTAGTTGTATTTCTTCTCTGTAGAACGAGCCCTGTAGTTCCTGTCCCGAATCGTCTTTTACCACATAGGTCACTGGACTGGTCTGGTTTATGCGACTGACAGTAAACAATTCTTCTGTCCACGAGGGCATATACCCTTTTTTAAAAGGTTGTTTGGGTTCAGCCAGTCTGACTCGATCCCCAGGTGTAAAATACACGTTTTTCGATACATATGTCGGCTTATACAAGTTATTCCACACCTCTTCTTGATTACTATAGTTGACTTGCACAGGGGCCATGCGAATACTTCTGTGATACGAACCATTGTAGTTCTGGATCAATTTATCTATCACGTCGACGTAGCGCAGTGTATTGGTCTTGGTGAAATAACGCCACATTGTTTCTTTCAGGGTTCGATTGAATCTTTCCACTATCGCTGCCTTCACATCTTCATTCTCGGTGGTAAAGAAGTGCACACCTCGACCTTTCAGAAATTTTAAGTAGGTCCGATTAACGAATTCCGAACCTTTATCGCTCTGAAAATTTATCGGTTGGCTATCACCAAAGATTTTACTCATAGCCACCACTAGAGCTTTCCCTGTTTTCTTCTGGATCGGGATGGCCCAAGCATATTTACTAAACACATCGATACAAGTCACTAGGTACGACATCCCATCGTTGTATCTTTGTAATAGTCTCATATCTATCAAGTCGGCTTGAAATTGGTGATTTATACCACCTGTTATGGTCTGGCGTCTCTGGAAGCGGCGACGGATCGGTTTATGTAACGTGTAGGTATCCTGATGACGTAACCATTTATCTATTTTCTTCAGGTTAGTATTTCTTTTTAAGGCGGCTGCTCCACCATAGGCCCCCGGCTTCTTAGGGTCATAGTAATACTTTCTTAATTGGGCGGCCATTTTTGCCACTTGGGGGTAGGTATCCTAGTCTTCTTCTTGCTTCGCCTGAGTTTGTAATGTGGTGTGGTCTCGACTGTTTTGGGCTCGACTACTTGAGCCGGTTGAATAGGTGTTGGTTGAAGAGGTGTTGGTTGAAGAGGTGTCTCGGCTACTGGTGTCGGTACACTGGTGACTTCAGGTTTTTGTTCCTTGATATCTACTAGTCCCAGAGGCTTGTGTCTGTACTGTTCGAGTCGATTCAGATACCTCTGTAATGTTTGCTGATACGCTCTGGCCTTGTCACGAGGTGGTAGATCTTCTGTTTCCAGGACTTGTTGCATCTGACGATCCAAATCCTGTAGACTATCATTTAGTGTGTCGGGTGGTACATAGGGTTTTTCTAGCAACCGGGGATCGATCAAGATCATCTTCTTGGCCATTACAAACCCACCACGCTTTTCAACACATTTAGTATGGGGCCTAGTAAGGCGCCTATGAAACCACCTTGTTGTAGAATCTCTTTCCTTTTCTTGAGCGATAATTTCTTATGAGTGAGTGCTCTCAGACTGTCTTTGTGTCGTTGCAGACGCTTCTTCTGAGCTGGTGTCAGGGGAACATTACCTTTTAAAACGTTGTGACAGCACTCGCAAATTGATTGGACGAGATCCGGGGAAGCTGATTTCATTACTGCCTTCACATACCCTCGTTACGTTTAAGTCGGTTAGACATGTTATTTGGGGACGTAGACAACTTGGTGCTGGTCGGGAAATATATGACTTCGTAAGCGGAGCTGATCCGGTGTTTCCTGTCGCAGGTCAAATAACAAATACCCGTGTGGAGCCGATGTCGCGTCTTTAAAACTCTCTTGGACATATGACACACGTCCTGGATACATCTGTTTGGCCAGATTGGTAATCTGAGACCCGTCTCGAGGATTCTTAAACACCACTAGGTAGTGCGAATTCAGACTGATAGTTCTTTGTTCTTTATTCTTACCAAATAGGTTCTGTACTATATACATAACACTGAGGTTGCGATGATGACTGCCTTTAGTAAATAATTTAGTCACTCTGTCATCTGTCTCAGACATTAGATCATCTATGACTACTAACCGACGTCTATCCCCTGTCCATTTTTCCACATCCGGCAGACCTTCATTAAATTGAACACCCTTCATAGTTTCGTAGATGGGTTGCCATTCCCCATAGCACCATATAATTTCCTCTGGCAGGGGGTCTACCATGGCTGGTAGATGGGCCAAGAACCGTTGGACAAAGACGGTTTACCACTCCCCGTTGGGCCCGCAATCAAGGCCGTAAAAGGATGTTTCCACCTAGGATCCATGAGTATTAATAATCAGCTACCTAGTCGCATTGGTGTTTATAAACGCGTCGGATGATAATATTAGACCATTTGACCACCAACTGCACGCCAGTGGATCTCTGGTAGCTATTGGTATAATAATGATGGACCCAATAGTCGACTTGACACAAGTTCACACCGAGGTGGTGAGTATGGCGTTGACTATTATTAGTTCCTACAAGCCCACAAAGACCAATAACTCGAGGTTGTGTCGCTTAGTACGTCAGATAGCCAACCAACATGATGTGTTATTCACGAGACTAGAAGTCTGTATCAAGCCCCGAACAGGTTTTCCCGGTCTTTGTTTCAATTGCTGACGAAGTCTTTGCCGATAACGTCATCAACTATGGGAGAATAATGATGGTTTTTACACTTGGTATGCGTCTGGGTAAGCATCTGGTTAATAATTCTTACAATACAGACGTGAATGTCCAGGACCTGGAGGAAAGCTTCGCTACATCTGTCGGCATGTATATGACTGATAAGCTACATCGTTGGATACTGGGAGGTGGATGGCGTAATTTCTATACTTGGTTGCAAGCATCAGTTGAATAAATACATAATACATTTCAGTATGTGTCTTTGTTTCATTGTCTGTCAGTGTTGATGTCTCTCGGGACAAGACAACGTCATGAAACAAAACCACTAAAGAAAATCAACAAAAATCTTGGTTTCAATATATCAAAATATGTGTGTTATTCATGAAAATAGTTTAGTGATATAAGAAAACATCAATGACATACATGGTTAGTGACAAAAATATAAAACAATGTAGTTGGGGAGGATATGTCACCTAGACATCAAACTATCGGGAACTCGGGCATATGAAAGAGGTAAAAACATATGCCAGCTACTGTCTCTAGTGTATATTTGGTGTCTGTACGTTGTTGCATGGCGTAGGAATGAATGTCATGTTCGTGTACTGATGTAAGGAAGGCGTCAAAGTCGTGTCTGTTATTGATTAGCGCTGGAATTTCTAAAACAGAAGAATTGTTAAATGATGCATGATAGAATCTAAGATCTTGTGTTCCTCTATGTCGTAACACTAGATGAAAGCTAAAATTTATCTTAAAGCGACTAATTTGAGCATTGAAAATCTTATACAACGTAGCTGTCCAGTTGATAGGCTTTTGTATCTCCGGGCTAATAAAGAAGGTGTATGTCGATAAATACTTGTTAATCTTGTGATGTGTCCTGATAGCTTCCCAATTTTCTCTATATGTTTGTTGAATATCCGATGGAAGGATGTGTAGTGTCTCAGGTTCCCCGGCTGCTAAGATGGTCACTTCGTCTTCTACCAGTTGTTCAAGAATATTCTCGTCTGGTTGTATTTGACTGTTAATTATGATGGTTTCAGTTGGTGGTGTCGTCGGGGTTGTAGGTGGTGTCGTCTCTGTTGTTGAAGAGGTAGGTGAAGTACTTGATGTATCCATAGGCCGGTGATGATGTATTCGTTTGTGTTTTTGTAGGCCATCTTTCGTATTATACACCTTATCACATAACTGACAGAGGTATATCTGGTGATTCTCAGTGTGAATGGTCCGAATATGACGATTAAGGGTATACTTATCACAATAGGTTTTGTCGCATACTGAGCATCGGTAGCGGTGTGGTACTTGACTTATACTACGAGGCTTTTGACCATATTCAGGTGGTGTGTTCAGCTGGTGTGATGATGATATTGGTGGTATCGTCGCCGTTGTAGAGGTAGGTGAAGTAATTGATGTATCCATATACGGTTGATGATGTATTCGTTTATGGTTTTGTAGTCCAGTCTTCGTATTATACACCTTATCACATAACTGACAGGTATGTATTTGGTCTTTCCCCTCGTGAATGGTACGAATGTGGCGATTTAGGTTATATTATCACGAAAGGTTTTGTGGCACACTGAACACGTGAAAGTAGATCTGGTGGCCACATTGATAAACTGGTCTTAAGTCACACTTTCGGGTTTTTTTTCTTCTTACATCACCAAAATGTTCTGGTGTATACAATGTGTCACTGTTTTATCAGATGCCGACAAAACGAATAAGGCTCACACCAACCTGTTTCACTGGTGTAGCTAGCCAAGTCAGTACGTGAACAATATCTGCTTACTACACGAACAATGCTCACACCAGCCTGAAGCACAAATACCTCTGTAGATACCCAAGTCAGCACGTGAACTGGTACTGAGCTCACAAGAGACGCCGTCTATTTTATACACTGGTTCTGCACACGACATAGCTGACGTGGCAGTTAGACAAGCTATTCTCACGCCGCCCGCCTGCTTCCCTACACACCGATGACTCATACTACCACTTAATGACTTTTGCATATGGCGGTGATGACGTAGGGGCTTCTCGGACATCCGCGTTCTTTACCAAAAGGGGGTATGTGGTTTGTTATATTCTTGTAGGGACACGATTTGTTTATGGGTGAGTGTATCTGTACTGGTTGTGGTACCAGTAGTAATGGTTTGGGTGTGTCTTTGTTTTTGTGTGCTTGTAGGTCTGTATGTACAAGTGTATCAAGTGTGTACGCGTGTGTCTGTGTGTACTTGTGATGACAGTAGTAATGGTAGGAGATGTGTGTGTGTGTCTTTGCATGTTGTAGTAGGTGTGTATTTGTGTAATTGATTATGGGTGTCTGTACTTGTGTATAGTTGTGGATGACAGTAGTAATGGTACTGAGTGTGTCTTGTGCTTGTCTGTCTTACATGTGTATATCTTTGATGTGACAGTAGTAATGGTATGGGTTGTCTGTGTACTGGTTGTCTTTGTGTTTGTATGACCCTCTTTGTATGATTTTTACACACCCCACAAAAAAGAGACTTGTATCTCTAATAACGCACCAGCTAATATTCTTGTCGCTAATATTGGTAGTACTATTATCACTACTAGTGATTCCTCTTACTTTACCCACCACCATTGCACTATACGTACTTTCCCCTACAATTTAAGTGGTCACTCGACCACTTGACCACTGCTTGACCACGTCATCGATCACTTTAACCACTACCATTATCTTAGGCACATCGTCCTCTACAATTTAAGTGGTCACTCGACCACTTGACCACTACTTGACCACTACTTGACCACTACTTGACCACTACTTGACCACTAATTTATCACCCTTTAAGCATCACCATGTCGCTACAACTACTTTCCACTAAAATTTTCCTTGCTTGACCACTAATTTACCACCCTTTAATCATCACCATATCATAACAACTACTTTTCCCTAAAATTTCCCTAACATT
This sequence comes from Cepaea nemoralis, assembly GCA_014155875.1. NCBI lineage: Eukaryota > Metazoa > Mollusca > Gastropoda > Stylommatophora > Helicidae > Cepaea > Cepaea nemoralis. Next base: position 29,510 of record JACEFZ010008820.1, read on the forward strand.
TTCCTCACTTAACCACCGCTTGACCACTGCTTGACCACTAATTTACCACCGTTTAATCACCACCATATCATTACAATCACTTTCCCCTAAAATTTCCTTGCTTGACCACTAATTTACCATTCTTTAATCATCACCATATCATTACAACCACTTTTCCCTAAAATTTCCTTACTTGACTACTTGACCATTACTTGACCATTGCTTGACCACTGGTTGACCAGTGTGTAACTGCGAACATAACACCTCTTATCTTATTACATTTATGACCACCCCTATTTGACCACTAATACCCACCCCTTACCATCAAATGACACCCATTACAACTTTATAAGATTTCCTTTGTAATGATGGTAGTGAATAAGCTACATACCACCCTTTACTTTTACTTAGACACTACTAGCACACTGTTCAGATGATAGTAACCATCTACACCTCTTACTTCGTCGAGTATAACCACGACCCATCACACCCTTGGCAGTTTATACATCACTCACCACGCATAGTGAACAGACACATTATGAGATGTCTACGCCACCACCATATATCCAACCCATGAGTAGAAACCACGACCCATCACACCCTTGGCCGTGTATACATCACTCACCACGCATACACATTCATATACCCTACGTAACCAACCAAAATATATAACTTACAGCCCTCCCTCATCCGTGCTCACACCATCTCTTTCTATTTCCAGTAATTACTTTCACAGACATCCCACCAACCAACATAGACACGAATACTTTTACCTTAATTACTTTCACAGACACTTACCCCCCTCACCCGTCTAAAAAATAGACCCGTTCCCACACACCGCCAAAAAAAATTTCACCCAGTCGGCAATTTTCCCAAAAAAACCTTCATAATACCACCAGTCGCCATCTTGGATGTGGAATGTGTGGATGAGTTCTCCACATCACTACTTGTGTGATGTGTGTGTGTGTGTGTGTGTGTGTGTGTGTGTGTGTGTGTGTGTGTGTGTGTGTGTGTGTGTGTGTGTGTGTGTGTGTGTGTGTGTTTGAGATGGGTATTATTTGTGATGTGTGTTTTTGTGCGTGTGATATGTGTGCATGTGGGCGATTTGTGTTTTTTTGTGATGGGTGTATGATTTATGTTGTTTGTGATGTGTGTGTGATGTTTTTATATTGTGATGTGTGCTTGTGTTGTTTGTGATGTATGTGATGTATATGTGTGTGTGTGATATGTTTGATGTGTGTGCGATGTGTGTTGTTTGTGGTGTGTGTGTGTGTTATGTATGATGTGTGTTGTTTGTGATGTGTGGTGTGTATGTGTGTCATGTGTTGTTTGTAAAGCGTGTGTGATTAGTCATTTTTTGATGAGCATGTGATGTGTGTATGTGTGATGTGTTGTCTGTGATATGTGTGTGTGTGTGTGATGTGTGGGCGTGTGTGTGATGTGTGTTGTTTGTGACCTATGTGATGTATTATTTGTGATAGGTGTCTGATTTGTGTGTGATATGTGTGTGATTTGTGTGCGATGTGTGTGATGTGTGTGCGTGTGTGGGCGCACTTGTTTGTGCTATTGTTATATATATATATATATATATATATATATATATATATATATATATATATATATATATATATATATATATATATATATATATATATATATGATATATTATCTTTTATTTTTCTCCGTTTTGGACAATAAATTTACTTTTATTCACATTAATGTAAATACTATTTTGACGACAACAGTAGTAACAATATTGACTACTACTACTACTACTACTACTACTACTACTACTACTACTACTACTACTACTACTACTACTACTACTGCTGCTGCTGCTGCTGCTGCTGCTGCTGCTGCTGCTATCACTACTACTACTACTACTACTACTACTACTACTACTACTACTACTACTACTACTACTACTACAGACACTACTACAATTGCTAATGGAACTACCACCACCACCACCACAAGTCACTTTATGAAACCATTTAAAAAGAAACGATTCTGGTATTCTATCTCTATTATGCTGTGATGTCGGTTCCTAAATCAATCAATCAATCAATCTCTATTAGCATATTTGAAAAAACGTTGTTTTCTCTACAACGCATGTATATTTGACTATCGTTACGGCATAGTTCTCTCCGAGTGCACAAAACTGACTGCAAGCTTCTGACCCCTGACCCTTTGTTGACATCTTATTGCACAGTTTGTAAACAACATAACGGTGCTACTGTAAACAAAACAAAACTTACTTGTATAGACAACAGCTCCGCCATTGTCTCTCTGGGTTATTTATCCTACATAATTCTCCTCCCTGAATCAGATTATCTTTTTGTATCCGGCCCTTTCTGTGATAACGCCAGCTGTGGAGTTGATGACTGCGAGATGACTACAGATCCTGTACAAGAGATAAGCCTTGAACTCTGCGTGAAACTGTGTGCCAAGGTCACCGGTCTTGCGGTCTAGTTTTTTTACCTAGGGATTTAAAATAGTCATGAGTCAGCGATAGATAAAAGGGTTGGGATGAGTTGACCCACGAACCGACGTCACAGCACTCGGCATATAATTTACGTGCTCCGTTCTTATCTTCAACAGCCAGCGATGAGTCTTATTAAGTGTCTGTCTGGCCTTTCCTTGGAGTAGATACATTATTACATAATGTGCCTGTGTATAAGTTATCATGGCCCTTATATCATTATTATATTATATTATTATTTGGCGGCGTTCACCAAACCCGACACGCCGCAATGTGATAATGGCTTCAGGCGGAGGGGCGCAATTGAGAGGGTACACACTATATCCTGGTGCGAGGAAATGTAGCTTATAGAGAAAATATAATGACAGCACAGACAGCGCCCTATGTCTTGGTTTGCAGCTGGTCTAGGATAAAAGCTCTGACAGGCGGACAGTTAGAGCATTGCGTTGCTGATCCAGATGTACTGCTGTTACCTTTGTTCTGGAGTAAACTAGGAAGGCCCTGAGAGGGATCATGCAGTCCTCTCAAACCGGCTACAAAGAACTACGTGCTCTGTTTCCTAAACCACGTTTTCAATTCACATTCAACTTCGGCGTCACTCGCGAAATGTCTCCCGCCAAAGTGAGATTTCAGTGGACCAAAAAGGTGGAAATCGCTAGGGGCTACGTGGGGGATGTAATGCGGATGTTCCAGAACTTCCCACCTCAGTTAGTTAATTTTCTCCTGAGTTAATCGAGCCGTATATGGTCTGGTATTGTCATGAAGAAGCAACACTCCTCTAGTCAGCAGTCCTGGACGTTTTCTTCGAATTGCATCATGAAGCATCGATAGAACTTCACAGTACGATTCAGAATTCACATTGTCACCTTTCTTCTTGAAATTGGTTAAAAGCACTCCTTGACAATCCCAGAACACTGTCAGCATAACCTTCCCTGCTGATGGCGTAACCTTGAATTGTCAGATACAAGGCGAAGAAGGATGTTTCCATTGCATTGAAGCACGCTTTGATTCGGGCTGGTAGTCAGCATAAACAGGAAGCATTTCCTTATGAATGTCCTTTGCAGGCAGTCCTTTTGCCCACAAAAAACGCACAACAGCACGTTGCTCTTTGGTTGTACACTCCGTAAGTACAGTCGCCATTTTGTTTATGTGCTGCGCATGCGCATGAGACACCTAGCGCCACATGACGAACGGGAATATAAAGTTAAACACCAACTACATTTACCTGCCATCCCACAGAACTGTGTGACTTACATATCGACTCATCCTCGTACAATGTCTTTGATGCCGTCAATCCATTTTCTTCTCGGGCGTCCACTTGCTCTCGTACCAGATCTCCTTTGATGTAACTGCAGGGCTAGTAGTTGGTGGCTGTCCATTCTAATGTCATGAGATGGCCGAACCATTTGATCTTTTGCCTTTCAATATATGTGACACTTGATTTTGATTACACTGTTTGTCGGATAACATAATTTCTTACTCGCCTCGGATAGTTAGGATGGCAGCTCTCCTCAAGAATCTCACCTCGCAGGCGATTTTGCGTAAGTGTGATTTGGATGTCTAAGTCTGACATTGTCAGCATACGGTTGGTGTGAATATGTTATTTATTATTTGTCCTTTTCATAATAATAGATGAAAAGGTAGCACAGAAATATACATTTGTTGCATATCTTTAACAGGACGTTGTATTCAACCCCAGCATTTCTCTGCTGTTTGTAATTGTCTACGTTCAATAGTTTGAAATTAAACATATAGTGGCTATGGAAATGTGGTTTCTGCGGAACATGCAAAGAAAACCAAGGATAGACTGGGAAACCAATGAGCCAGTCTTACAATAAACAAATTAAAACCATAAACTCATTAGATAAATTAGACGTACCGTCACAAGTTTTGGACACGTTATAAGAAGAAATAAACTGGAGGACTTGATGACAACTGGCAATATTGAGGGGAAAAGAACTAAGGGAAGGCAGAATAGTAAATACCTGAATGGCTTAGCCGCCTGGTATGGTAGAGACAAGAACATTGAGCTGATCCACGACTCCGGCGATCGTGTAAGATGGCGAAGCATAACCGCTCATGTTTATCGACACGGCACGTGGTGATGATAATTATGGCATTGGGGTAGTGAACACAGTTAGACAATTCCCCGACAAAGCGAGCCAGGGCTTCGAGATTAACACCAGTCGACTTGGAAGCGGACCGACTTGCGTTGATAAGCGTCGGCAGTTCAGAAAGAAGTGGCAAAATCTAGTCTCAAAAGAGAGCGAAACTCAAAACTAGTGCTTCCAAACTGACAAGGTACAAGGTGTACACCGGAATACGATCAGCGTTGCCAGTAGTGGGTTGTGCTCAATCTTCAAACCTCAAATACGGAAACAACCAAATAAATCAATTTGATCATTTCTAGCTTGAATTAACTCGCCTGGTGTGTCTAGCCAGATCTAGAAGACCTGATCATTCGGGGCCACATCGATTGACGGGTATCAGTCTCGGCGATGGGGCAAACTTTCAGCAATACCCTTCAATGGGTGACTTTGTGATATTCTAGTGTGATAATTTGTTTACGTCTAGCGTGAGCCGCGGTCAAGTGTTTGCACACCTGCCTCACACGCCAGTGATCCGGAGTTCAATACCGGTTCCAGTCAGGGATATGCACTACTGACGAGCTCAAACGAGAGGGAAACTCGGGTCTTCTGCTTCCAATCCGACGTGGACAAGGCCCAAGGTTCGTACCGGAATACGATTAGCTTTGCCAGTAGTGGGTTATGCTCAATCTTCAAATCTCAGATTCCGAAACAACCAAATAAATCACTATACTAAACGTTAAACATTACATGAAGCCTATAAACGGGCATTCTCCCGCTGTTTATACTTCACCTCGACACCGCAAGGTACAAGAGGAACATGATGAGATGAGATGAGACTAAACGTTAAAATGTCCAGGAAATCACAAACATCCAAAAATAAATTCTGGCTTTCTTTGTGAGATCCTGTTAAAAAAAAAAAAAAAGCCAAAGAGCGTAAAATTAACTTTACTTTCTTGAGAAAAAAAAATCAGGGTGGTCACACTAGGATTTGAACGCGGACATTTTGAGATCCAATTCATCACCATAATACCTCTAAGCCAGATGCAAGGCATGCGGCTAGACTGCCAGATTATTTTACATGTTAGGCCAAAGTACGGTACGGGTGAGATAGGACCGAGGTGAATATGTAGGTTGACAAGTTGTCCTGTACCGAATGTGAGAGTTAGTCAGAATCTGAAATCTAAACACTGGCCGTTACATAATGACAAACTGGCCGTTACATGATTACAGACTGGCCAAATATGATGACCAACTGTGGATAAATATGATGGCAACCTGCGGATAAATATGATGATCAATTGTGGACAAATATGATGATGCATTCTGGACAAATGATGGCCACCTTTGAACAAATATGATGACCGAATGTTGACAAATATGATGACCAATGTGGACAAATATGATGACCAACTGTGGACAATTATGAAAACCAACTGTGAATAAATATAACGACCAACTGGGCAAATATGTCATGATCAAATCTGGACAAATGATTACCATCTGTAGACAAATATGATAACAAAATGTGGACAAATACGATCTCAAATTAGGGACAAATACGATGACCATCTGTGCATAAATATGATGACCAACTGTGGACAAACATGATGAAAAATTGTGGACAAATATGATTACAAATTGTTCAAAAATATGAAGACAAACTGTGGACAAATATGATGACCTACTGTGCACAAATATGATGACGTACTGTGGACAAATATGATGAAAAACTGTAGACAAATATAAAGAGCAATTGTGGACAAATGTGATGACAAAATGTGGACAAATATGATGACAAAATATAGACAGATATGATGACCAATTGTGGACACATATGATGACAGACTGTAAGACAAACATGATGACCATAGACTCTGGCGACGGATTAATAATAAGCTGTAAACATTCATTAATTGACGCCTGTACAAAATAGAAAGATTACAATGACATGACATTTGTCCCGACGCAAATGTCACGCTATGGGTCAGTGAGGTGTTAGCGCCCTCACGTGTCGTAGGCCGGAGTGCTCTATCTGTTGCAGATGCGCCTTGGACTGCCGGAGTAGTTAACAACGATTGCATGAAAGAGGCTCATTATTGTTCTTTCTCTCGCTCGCTTTGAACTCAAGCGTAGTCCATACACACTATTTATAGTAGTGATGGACTAAATTTTACGTGTGGGTTAACTTTCCCTATTACCACTGTCCTTCGCCATCATGCGAACACACTCCGACTTCAGAGGTACTTGTAATTTACGTCCCCAAGTCAAGGACGATAGGTTAACATTTTAGTCCAAATGTCCGGTGTAAGTGTTGAACCCCTTACCTCGGCATCAGCACACCGGATGTTTAAGAACACGCGTTCTTATAAATTCGGCTATGTTGACCTACAAGTGGGCTAATGGAACTAGAACATTATTTACAACAATAAGAATGAGACAAACAACTTTGTTTGATCAGGCGATGAGAAGAGGCAGTGGAGAGCACCGTGAGACAGACAGACAGACAGACAGACAGACAGACAGACAGACAGACAGACAGACAGAAAGAAAGAAGGCTGTGGATGGACGTGACGACCAACTCTATATGGGAACGCTTATGACAAGAAAGAATAAAGACTGAAGGCTGTGGACAAAAATGACTCTCTATGGGATTGACTTCAAGAAGAAAGACACGAAAGAGGCTGCTGACACTAATATGCATGATTAGAAACAAGAGGCTGTGACCAAACACGACGACCGACGCCGCGTAGCACAGATTATGAGATTATTAAGAACCATATGTGACTGATATCACATGCACGAAAATATATAAGAACAAGTTATGGTGGTAGAACATACATATAGTGATCCGAAATATCTGTAAACAGGTCAAAGCTTACTTAGAACAACAAGTACATCTCCTTGAAACGAAACAAACCGGATGTGTGCTTTGGCTGAGGACTTTACAATTGACTAGCTTGCAATCGGCTGGGTTACAATTGACTGCGATACATTTGAATTGGGTTACAATCGATTGGCTTACAATCGATTCTGGTAAAAATAAATTCCGGTTACAAACGATTCTGGTTTACATCAGTTGTAGTGGTGTTGGCTTCAGTGGAAATATTAAGTAATTAAAAAGTCAGCCAAGCAAGAGCAGTGGGACATTAACATCGTCATGTTTCTGAAACTGATAAGACTAACGGATAACTGGAGTGGCGAGGTCATGTCTGGGGTAACTGACGTGGCTTCATTATGTTTGGGGTAACTGAAGTGAGTTCATTACGTCTGGATGACTGGCGTGGCTTCATTATGTCTGGGGGAACTGGCGAAGCGTGATCATATGTGGGGTATCCGGCGTGACGTGATCATGTCTATGGGAACTGGCAAGACTTCATTATGTCTGGGGGAACTGGCGAGACTTCATTATGTCTGGGGGAACTGGCGAGACTTCATTATGTCTGGTGGCACTGGCGAGACTTCATTATGTCTGGGGGAACTGGCGAGACTTCATTATGTCTGGTGGCACTGGCGAGACTTCATTATGTCTGGGGGAACTGGCGAGACTTCATTATGTCTGGGGGACTGGGGTGGCGTCGCTATGTCTGACGGAACTGGTGTGAATGTATCACGTCTGGAGGAACTTGCGTGATTTGGAGTGACTTCATTATGTTTGAGGAAACTGGCAAGACTTCATAATTTATTGGAAAACTGGCGTGACTTCATCATGTCTGTGGGAACTAGCGTGACTTCATCATGTCTGGGGGAACTGGCGTGAATTCATCATGTCTGGAGTAATTGATGTGACTTCATCACGTCTGGAGGAACTGACGTGACTTCATCGTGTCTGGGGGAACTGGCGTGACTTCATCATGTCTGGGGGAAGTAGTGTGAATTCATCATGTCTGGAGATCTGATGTGGCCTCATCATGCCTAGGAAACGTGGCTAATTATTTTCATCAGGTCTGAGAAACTGGCGTGACTCATTAACTTTATCATGATATAATATATCATGCCTCCTACCATATTTAACAACTTTAAAGTAATAACTGTGACACGTCATTACTTAAGTTTTCCGCCATCCATTCTTGTTTGGTCCAAGCCGAAGTTTCGCTTGGCACTGAATTTGTTAAGTTTCATCTCATCTCATCTTGTTTCTCTTGTACATTGCGTTTACGAGGTGAAGCATAAACAGCGGGAGAATGCCCGTTTATGGGCTTCATATATCGATATTCCCATGAACTCTGCTAATTCCCCTATCCATCGTTTACATGGCCGGCCTCTTCCTCTGCTTCCATCTAGTCTGTACATCATTACTTGTTGTGGTATACTGTTAGTTGGTAACCTAGTTACATGGCCAAACCATTTGACTTGCTGCCTTCTAATAAAATCTGAACATGGAATATACCGCCATACAACCTGATCTTCCCAATACTTCAGTATTTGTGATTTTGTCTTGCCACTTAATACCAAGAATTCTTCGCAGACACCGCATATGAAAGCTATTTAAATTTTTCTCTTGGTGTGAGTAAGTTGTCCAGGTTTCACTGCCATAGAGAAGAGTACTAAGGACACAGGCTTGATAGACAAGGACTTTTGTTTTGGCAGTAAGCTTCCTGTTCTCCCAGACTCTTTTTCTTAACCTGTTCATTGTTGTTGCTGCCTTACCAATCCGGATGTTGATTTCCTGATCTAGGACTAATTTGCTATTTACATTTGATCTTAGATATGTAAAATGGTCTACTATCTCCGGTTCGGCGTCGTCAATAAAGATTGATGGTACCCCATGTGCACCTTGTGATATAATCTGTGTCTTCTTTTTGCTAATTGTTAAACCAAATTCAGAACAAGCATTGGAGAATGGAGATAGTAGACATTGCAATTCTTCCTCAGAGTGGGTCGTAACTGCAGCATCATCTGCAAAAAGCAACTCTCTGATCAGTACCCTTCTAATTTTCTCACGAAAACCGTAAACTTATTAGAGAAATTAGTCGTAGACAATCACACATTTTGGGCACTTTATGAGAAGAACTAAACTAGGCAACTTGGTGACAACTGGCAAGACCTGAGGGGACAGAACAAGGGGAAGTAAATGCGACTATCTAGATGGCTTAGCCACGTGGCATGGTCGGGACAAGAAGACAGAGCTGATCCACGACTCAAGTGATCGTGTGAGATGAAGAAACATGACCGCCCACGATTACCGGCATGGTTCATGAGGATGATGATGATTGCTTTCCACAGAGGGTAATGTCGTAGTTATGGTAATGTCCTACACATTTGTTTATCAACAGTTTTTATACGTGTAGATATTCCACACGGTCTGTCTGATAGGGGACAGTCATGGTGACCGTTAGGCCTCAAACGCTTGAACTTCCGGTGCTCTGATGGCACCCGTCAGTTGGATGTCAAAGTGTTTGTAAACACATGTACGGAGCAGGAACCTTCACCAGTTTCCCAAAATATTTTACATCGGTGTTCCGCAATACCGGTTAGCGGGGTAGGGGTATCCCCTATCAAAGGAGAGGTAAGACGCCTCCTTTCCTCCATTAGTCTACGGGACACCCTTGGGCAAGGTGGAGTACCCGTTTAGCCCCCCGATCAGGGTTACGTGAAGCCATGGAAGCAGGTGGTGGATGGAATGTGAGAGCAGCCGACAGATTGTTGTTGGTTATGGTCTTGCACTCTGCGGCGATAGGCAGATGATCTCATCAGAAGAGACAATGGCTATAGGCCACCGACTAGTACAGTCACTGCCCAGAAGGAAAGCAATGGCAAACTACCTTCTGCAAAACTTGCCAAGAAACCATAACAACCATGAAAGAAAACATAATAAGAAAGAGATCTGGTGGCGAGACCCCCAGGCCAGGCAGATCAGATAACACTGGGGAAGTGTGTGGCACAGGGACCAGTACTAGTAATCGTGATGACGGAGTTAATCCTGACTTTGTTACCAAGGAAATCCCCTATGTCAGACTAAGAAACAGAGTGAGAATAGCAACGTGGTATGTGATAAGTTTGTATGAGGGAAAGCTTAAAGTAGTGTGTGATGAGATTGAGAGGTTAAACATTCAAATTTTAGGAATTAGTGAACATCGCTGGAGCGGCAAGGGACATTTTACAACTGAAAATGGAAGTATTTTCATTTATCCTGGTAGAGATGTCGGAGGCCAGAGTGGAGTGGCATTTTGTTTAGATAAGACAACTGCAAAAGCTTTAATTGGATATAATCTAGTTAGTGATAGATTCCTCACTATTAGACTTAAAGGCCGTCCAAAAAACACAACTCTCATACAGATATATGAACCTACTTCAACGGCAGAGGAGGACGAAATTGAAGATTTTTACAACACACTACAAGAAACATTAAATAAGATTGGTCATAATGATATAGCAATAATAATGGGAGATGTTAATGCAAAAGTAGGTGCAGGAAGAGCTGAAAATGATAGACACGTGTTAGGAAAATTTGGATTAGGAAATAGAAATGATGCAGGTGACAAATTAATTGAATTTTGCACAGAAAATGAGTTAACGATAGCCAACACGCTTTTTAAACAACATCCAAGAAGACTCTTCACATGGAAGTCTCCAGACAGTGTTACCAAAAATCAGATCGATTATATTTTAATACAAAGAAGATGGAGATCAAGCATAACATCTGCAAAAACCCTACGAAGTGCAGACTGTGATACAGATCATCAGTTATTAGAAGCAGATCTGAAATTAAAACTCAAAAAGCTTATCCGAGGACCAAGGCCACTTCGTTTTGATCTCACAAAAATACCAGATGCATACAACATAGAAGTTAGGAATCGCTTTGGGGTCTTGATGTCTGTACAAGAAGAAATGACACCTAATGAACTGGCAGTACAAGCTAGAGATATCTTGATAACTGCAGCCAAAGATTTAATTCCGACCAAGAAAAAGCAACTCAAGCCATGGATTACATCAGACACGTTAGAATTAATAAAACAACGAAGGCAACTGAAACAGAAAGGAGGCGAATCCGATAACAGCAGAATGAAGTATAAATCTTTAACTCGAGAAATAAGAAAGAACACAAGAAAGGACAAAAATCATTATATACAAGATTGCTGTACCAGAATAGAGCAATATCATAAGGCTGAATGAAGAACACTACGCAGGAAGCCAAAGAAGATTGATAAACCAACACAGAACTGGCGTCGTTAGCCGCTACACGCTGCGGGATTTGCTGAGGAGGGGATCCGAGCACTTATGGACTGAATGGTTCGATGTGCAATGAGGATGATCTGTCGACTAACTAACTAACTATCATAAGGTTGGAAGAGATTATGAAATGTTCAAAGAAATGAAGTTATTGACAAGAAATGTTCAACCTCAATTGAATGTTATCTGTGACAAGATGGGAAATACCTTAACAGAATCTAGACAAATTCTAGAAAGATGGCAGGAGTACTGCAGTGGAATGTATGATATGAGTGACAGTGAGGATATGAATGAGATACATGAGCCTATGACAGCAGAGACAGAATCTGAACCCTCATTAGATGAAATTGCTTGGGCTATAAAGAACCTGAAGAATGGTAAATCACCTGGATGTGATGAGATACCAGCTGAACTAATTAAAGCGGGAGGAGAAGAAAGCATACACATATATCATGCATTATGTACAAAGATTTGGAAATATGGTATATGGCCAAAAGATTGGAAGAGAACTATCTTCATTCCAGTACCAAAAAAGGGCAACCTGAAATTATGCACCAAGTATAGAACTGTTGCCCTGATCAGTCATGCAAGTAAAATTCTACTTAAAGTCATAATGCGAAGACTTCGTAAGAAAATGGAAGAAGAGATTAACGTGGTTCAAGCTGGATTTAGACAAGGAAGAGGAACAAGAGATCACATATTCAACATGCTTTTAATAATAGAGAAGTGCAGAGAATTTAATGTAATCCTATTCTCATGTTTTGTGGATTATTCAAAGGCATTTGACTGTGTACAACATCAGAAACTTTGGGAAATCATGAGGAATATGGGCTTTCCATCACATGTAGTACAACTCATAAAAATGCTCTATCTAGACCAACAAGCAGCAGTTAGAATAGATGGCGAGACATCAGATTGGTTTGACATCAAGTAAGGAGTCCGTCAGGGCTGCGTGCTGTCACCCTATTTGTTTAACCTGTACGCCGAAAATATAATGAGAAATGTAAGAGATGATATAAACAGGGAGCTATATGATGCCCTAAATATCAGCGGTCATGACATACCAGGAGATTCGATATGCTGATGTTTCAGTATTACTATCCACAACACAGAATGGCATAGAAAACCTAATAGCCTCAACCCAATTGAATAGTGAAAATCACAACTTATATCTTAACATAGCAAAAACAAAGATAATGCATACAGATAAAACTACTATGGAGAAAGAAATATACATTAATGGGGGAAAATTGGAGGTGGTGGAAAATTTTGAATATCTTGGGTCATTGATTACCAATAACGGTGACACAATGAAAGAAATTAAACGGCGACTATCCATTGCTCTTCAAAGACTAAAACAGATGAATAAATTATGGAGTGGGACAGACAGAACTACAAAAATTAGATTTTTAAGAGCATGCATCTTTCCCATTGCAACATACGCCTGTGAGACATGGACACTTACTAAACAAGCTGAACAGCGCATAAACGCCTTTGAATATAAATGTTATAGACGAGTTCTAAGAATATCTTGGGTAAAGAAAAGAACAAATGCATCCATACTTCAAGAGTTGAATATTGAGAAGGGTTGGCTATTAAAGACGATAAAACAAAGAAAATTGAAGTATTTTGGTCACTTGAAACGTCACGAAAGATTGGAGAGAACAATAATGGAAGGGTATATGCCTGGGAAGAGAGGAAGAGGAAGGCCAAAGAGAAGATGGGTGCAGGATGTGGCGGATGATCTCCAGATGGGTGTATCAGACGCGGGACATCTTGCTTGTGATCGAGAGGTTTTCCGGAAGGTTGTTATGGGAGCGAGGTTCTGCAAAGGACATGCTACTGAATGAATGAATGAATGAATGTTCCGCAATAATGTTATGCCGGTGTTTTCCAAATATTTGACAGCTGTATTCTCAATAATTGTATAGCGGGGTATCCATAGTTGTATAGCGGGGTATCCATAGTTGTATAGCGGGGTATCCATAGTTGTATAGCGGGGTATCCATAGTTGTATAGCGGGGTATCCATAGTTGTATAGCGGGGTATCCATAGTTGTATAGCGGGGTATCCATAGTTGTATAGCGGGGTATCCATAGTTGTATAGCGGGGTATCCATAGTTGTATAGCGGGGTATCCATAGTTGTATAGCGGGGTATCCATAGTTGTATAGCGGGGTATCCATAGTTGTATAGCGGGGTATCCATAGTTGTATAGCGGGGTATCCATAGTTGTATAGCGGGGTATCCATAGTTGTATAGCGGGGTATCCATAGTTGTATAGCGGGGTATCCATAGTTGTATAGCGGGGTATCCATAGTTGTATAGCGGGGTATCCATAGTTGTATAGCGGGGTATCCATAGTTGTATAGCGGGGTATCCATAGTTGTATAGCGGGGTATCCATAGTTGTATAGCGGGGTATCCATAGTTGTATAGCGGGGTATCCATAGTTGTATAGCGTGGTATCCATAGTTGTATAGCGGGGTATCCATAGTTGTATAGCGGGGTATCCATAGTTGTATAGCGGGGTATCCATAGTTGTATAGCGGGGTATCCATAGTTGTATAGCGGGGTATCCATAGTTGTATAGCGGGGTATCCAATTTATTTCATGCCAGTGTTCCAGAATTATTTCACACCGATGTTCCCAATTATATCACACCGATGTTCCCAATTATTTCACACCGATGTTCCCAATTATTTCACACCGATGTTCCCAATTATTTCACACCGATGTTCCCAATTATTTCACACCGATGTTCCCAATTATTTCACACCGATGTTCCCAATTATTTCACACCGATGTTCCCAATTATTTCACACCGATGTTCCCAATTATTTCACACCGATGTTCCCAATTATTTCACACCGATGTTCCCAATTATTTCACACCGATGTTCCCAATTATTTCACACCGATGTTCCCAATTATTTCACACCGATGTTCCCAATTATTTCACACCGATGTTCCCAATTATTTCACACCGATGTTCCCAATTATTTCACACCGATGTTCCCAATTATTTCACACCGATGTTCCCAATTATTTCACACCGATGTTCCCAATTATTTCACACCGATGTTCCCAATTATTTCACACCGATGTTCCCAATTATTTCACACCGATGTTCCCAATTATTTCACACCGATGTTCCCAATTATTTCACACCGATGTTCCCAATTATTTCACACCGATGTTCCCAATTATTTCACACCGATGTTCCCAATTATTTCACACCGATGTTCCCAATTATTTCACACCGATGTTCCCAATTATTTCACACAGATGTTCCCAATTATTTCACACCGATGTTCCCAATTATTTCACACCGATGTTCCCAATTATTTCACACCGATGTTCCCAATTATTTCACACCGATGTTCCCAATTATTTCACACCGATGTTCCCAATTATTTCACACCGATGTTCCCAATTATTTCACACCGATGTTCCCAATTATTTCACACCGATGTTCCCAATTATTTCACACCGATGTTCCCAATTATTTCACACCGATGTTCCCAATTATTTCACACCGATGTTCCCAATTATTTCACACCGATGTTCCCAATTATTTCACACCGATGTTCCCAATTATTTCACACCGATGTTCCCAATTATTTCACACAGATGTTCCCAATTATTTCACACCGATGTTCCCAATTATTTCACACCGATGTTCCCAATTATTTCACACCGATGTTCCCAATTATTTCACACCGATGTTCCCAATTATTTCACACCGATGTTCCCAAATATTTCACTCAGATGTTCCCAATTATTTCACACCGATGTTCCCAATTATTTCACACCGATGTTCCCAATTATTTCACACTGGTGTCCGACAATTATTTAACTGCGATGGACTCCCCCATCCCCCTCGAATTATTTTACACCGATGTTCCCAATTATTTTATAGCGATTAGCTCTATAATTGTTCACTTCTACTGAAATATGCCTTTGATGATTAGGATACCGGTATATACATTAACTCACGCTCAGATGGTGGCCTCTATAATGCTCAGAGATTGAAGGCCAAGACCAAAATTAGGAGGGTACTAATCAGAGAGTTGCTTTTTGCGGATGATGCTGCAATTACGACCCACTCTCAGGAAGAATTACAACATCTACTATCTGCATTCTCCAATGCTTGTTCTGAATTTAGTTTAACAATTAACAAAAAGAAGACACAGATTATATCACAAGGTGCACATGGGGTACCTTCAATCTTTATTGACTACGCCGAACTAGAGATGGTAGACCATTTTACATATCTAGGAACAGAGGTAAATAGCAAATTATCCCTAGATCAGAAAATCAGCATTAGAATGGGTAAAGCAGCAACAACAATGAACATGTTAGCTAAAAGAGTCTGGGAAAACAGGAAGCTTACTGCCAAAACAAAAGTCCTCGTCTACCAAGCCTGTGTCCTTAGTATTCTTTTTTTATGGCAGTGAAACCTTGACAACTTACTTACACCAAGGGAAACTTTTATACATCTTTCATATGCGGTGTCTGCGAAGAATACTTGGTATTAAGTGGCAAGACAAAATCACAAATACTGAAGTATTGGAAAGATCAGGTTGTGTGATGGTGTGTAGGAGATCTCAGGGTCGGCCTCTACTACGATACAAAGATGTGTGTAAGCGGGACATGATTGATACAGGCATTGATAATGCACATTGGGTGCAAGTCGCCGCTGAACGTGTTGCATGGAGGGCAAACATCAGAATTGGAATGAAGACAAAAGAGAAAATGATTGCAGATAAAGCACACGCAGAGCGTGAGAGACGTAAGATGGTGCATGATGGTGGAAATAACCATGTTTTCACACGCATCCACTGTGGACAAGCATTTGCAGCACGGTTTGGCCTTATCAGCCACACTCGCCACCGTCATGGGTCGTAGTTATTAACCCTTTTTGAAGCACAATGTACCAAACTATTGTCTGTCAAGACGGAAAGGTGCCAATGATGATGAGTTACAATGAGCTCTATAATTGTACAGCGGTGTTCCTAATAATTTTATACAGGTGTTCCAAATAATTTTACAGCAAAGTTCCGAATATTTTTACAGCGATGTTTCTAATAATTTTAAGCGGCATTTTCCAAACATTTTACAGCCATGTTTCCGATATTTTTACAGCGATAATATTACTACAGGTGGGGTGTGTATGTGGGAGTGTGGGGATGAGTGTAGGTGTGTGTGGGTGGGGGTGTGTGTGGGTGGATGGAGGGTGTGTGTATGGGTGGGTGATATGTGTGGGTGGGTGAGGGTGTGTGGGTGGGTGGGGGTTGTGTGTGGGTGGATGCGGATGTGTGTGGGTGGGTGGGTGTGTATGTGGGTGGAAGGTGGATGTGTGGGTGGGTGAGGGATGTGTCTCATAACATTGTAATATGCATTGTTTATTTTTATAACATTCATTTGACAATGTATTTTCCTATGTGAATGTATCATGCACTATTAATGAATGAAAGATGAGTGATTGGAAGGGCCCAATGTCATTCGGACCTGCGTGCCCAATTTGTAACCCTTTTGAAATAAAGTTGAATTGAATTGAAAAAAAAAAAAAAAAAACTTTTACAATGGTGTTCCTAATTATTTTACAACGGTTAAAACGAATGAATTCACTGCGAAGTTCCCCATTAATGTTACAGCGTTGTTCCCCAATTATTTTACAGAGGCGTTCCATATGGCTACTACTGCGTTGTTCCCCCATTCGTTTGCTTGCTTGGTTTAAAAACAAATAATTACAAATTTGTTTTCGTCCAACCTGCTTCTTTCAGCTGTAGTTATTGTTGAGGTCCGTGGTTTTTGTGGGTTTATTCACCCTGATTCTTGTCTTATGCACTCTTACGGGTTTATCCTGATCCGGACTGCTTTCATCGGCTTTTGTGTCTGTGTCGACAGCTGGGGGGTTGGTGGCTGTTGTCTTTGTGCCCGTCTCCTCTGGTGGTGTCTTTTGTTAGTAAAGGCTGCTGGTTCGTCTGGCTTGACTGGTTGCAGTCCTTTATAAGGACTTTTTATATGGTACTAGCTGACCGGGCCCGGCTTCGCCCAGGCCCTGGAGGGGATCTATCTATCTATCAGTCAGTCTGTCTGCTTGTTTGTCTGTCTGTCTGTCTGCATGGCTGACCCGGCCCGGCTTCACCCAGTCCCTGGTGGGGAGCATCTCATTTAATTCATATACGTAGTCATATAAGCTCTCCCGTTCCCGACTATCTGTCTGTCTGTCTGTCTGACCCGGCTTCACCCAGTCCCTGGTGGGGAGCATCTCATTTTATCCATATACGTAGTCATATAAGCTCTCCCGTTCCCGACTATCTGTTTGTCTGTCTATCTGTCTGTCTGTCTGTCCCGGCTTCACCCAGTCCCTGGTGGGGAGCATCTCATTTAATTCATGTACGTAGTCATATAAGCTCTCCCGTTCCCGACTGTCTGTTTATCTGTCTGTCTGTCTGACCCGGCCCGGCTTCACCCAGTCCCTGGTGGGGAGCATGTCATTTAATTCATTCATAAAAGTAGTCAAATAAGCTTCCGTTCCCGACTATCTGTCTGTCTGTCTATCTATCTGACCCGGCGTGGTTTCGCCTGTAAACAATAACTTAAAAGAATGTCCTTCCGCACACCATTCATTATTTTTAATGAAAACTGTTTTTATTCACCGACATGACAGTTGATAAGTTTTGTAAGCAGAAATAGATGGGTTACAATGTTATGCATTATGCATTATTTTTATGCAAACTTTGAAAATGCCTTAAAGATTATGTCATTATTTTATTATAACTCATATGCCTAAAAATAACTATAGACAAAGAGTTTAATAATAGTGCAAGTAAGTCCAACAATATGACTATAAAGTATATAGAAATGTTATTAAAAGTTATGCCCCTTGAAATAACTTTTCTAGAGTGAAGTCCCCCTGCTATATAGACATTATATATTGAAAATGGAAAAGTAACTGTTATTAAATAAGTAGAAGATTTTACACTAAGAAACTATTATAGTCGGTTGCACAGGAATGAAAGGAAGACGTGTAGAAAATTTAATCTCAATCGGATGTACCGTTATCGAACGCATCCAATACATAAATACCCACAAACCCACATACACTCTGTTTTATAGATATAGATTTTTGCCTCCTTTTTTGTGGATTGCATGTAGCAGCTTTTCGGTGTTTTTTATTTTACTCCTCGCGCCTGTTTCCACTTTCCATTTTGAGTTTCTGTTGCCGTTCGATTTCTTCCTCCGCGGTCAGCCATTGGATCATATTTCCGTCTTCTATATAGTACGTGTAGCCGGGTCTGTCCTCAGGGTCATAGTGTCTGTCTGGGTATTCTACCGGTCTCCTGAGTTTCTTGGGCTTCTTCTTTTCTTTTCTTTCCAAGCGCTTTCTGAATTCCTGGCACCTGAGTTCCTCCAGTCAAGGCGATTCTAGCAGCTCCTCCAAGGTAGGTCCCCGGGGCCTCTCCGTGCCGTCATCAGGGTGCCATTATCTCGATTTTCTTCGGATGTCTGGGGAGATATTGGTTTCCCCTTGACAGTCTCGGGTGTCGTTGTTGGGTTGTTGGCTCTATCCTGAGGCTCCGGTTCAGTGTCCTGTTGGGTTTCATCTTGCGGTCTCACTGTCTTCTTGTCCGTTTTCTCTGCCGGCCGGTCTTGAGCCAACTCCATTTCAGCTTTTTGCAGTTCTCGCTCTGATTTAATGGTTTGAAGGATTTTTTCGTTCTCCTTCTTTATCAGAGCCATATGTTCCACTTCTTGCTTGATATTTTGCTGGATCTCTTTCATTTCCGCCAGTAGTTTTTCGTTGTCGCTGGTCGGAGTCGGCGTCAGCAAGGTCCCTTTATTTTTACTAATGCGGTATACCACAATTCCTCGCACTAATGTTCCCTAATTACTCTCGGGCACAGGCAGTAAAACTCAACAGATGTTGTTAAGAGACATGATCGCCTACACTAACTGGCAAGATACTTGATGATCTTATTATTATTATGATTATTATTATTACTGTTATTTCATTATTATTTTTATACCGGGTATTGCAAAGTCTTTAGTCAGGTCTTAGTCAGATATGACTGAGCTACCGTATAACAGTAGACGGTACTACCTGGTTTCTGTTAGCGCCGAACGTTGGGCGGCGCTTACCAAACCCGACACCCCACATTGTGCCAACGGCTTCGGGCGGAAGAGCGCAATTGGGAGGGTACAAGCCTTACCCTGGTGCGAGGAAATGCAAGCTAAAGACAAAATTGTCATGGCAGGGCAGACCAGGCCCTAAGCCTTGGTTGGCGACTGGTCTAGGATCGAAGCTCCGACAGGCGGACAGTTAGAGCATTGCTTTGCTGATCCGGCAGCTTCTGCAGCTTGTCTTGTTCCAGATGTAGGGGTGTTACCTTTCCTCTGGAGTGAACTAGGCAGGCCGAGAGAGGGATCATGCTGCATGGGCAACACATGATCTCTATATTTTAGCCCAGGCTTTGTGCTATGGAGAGGCAATAACTCCATCCCTGGTCTTAACTGGTCTCGGAATCAAAGCGAGAGGCAACTGTTACGGGTTATAAGTCCTTGTCAGTTGGCGTAGACATGGGGCGCCACGCGTTGCCTCTGACGGTGGGAGACACCTATAGGTGTCACTGATCAGCTACCGCCCGCCTCAAGCTGGGCAGCCCCCAGCCAATTGGGTGCTGATCCGCCACAGCCTGCCTGCTTCAATGGGTGCTTGGGGCTAGGACAAAATCTGAATCGCAGGCTGTAAAACCAATGCACCAGGTACAAACAAAAATAAAAATAGAAACCTCAAGCTACGGCTTGCAACCTGGAACGTGAGAACCATGTGTCCAGGATTTTCCACTGACTTGACCAATATTGACGATGTGAGAAAAACGGCTGTGATTGATGCCGAACTCAATCGTCTTAACATTGATATTGCTGGCCTGCAGGAGACTCGCCTCGCTGAGGAAGGGTCACTCAGGGAAAACAACTACACCTTTTTCTGGAAGGGTAGAGGGCAGGCGGAAAAAAGGCAACACGGTGTGGGCTTTGCAGTGAAGAATTCGCTACTTGGAATGATTGAAATTCCAGCAGGAGGAAATGAAAGACTATTATCCCTGCGCTTGGCAACCTCTTGTGGGTTTGCCACCATTATTACTGCATATGCACCGACACTCGATTCCTCTGATGATGTGAAGGATTTGTTCTATGAGGAGTTAGACTCCGTGATCAAGGCAGTTCCAAAATCTGACTACATTTATATGCTCGGTGATTTCAATGCTCGTGTGGGCAAGGACTCGAGTTCATGGCCAGTGTGCCTTGGAAAATACAACATCGGTCGCATGAATGAAAATGGGCAAAGGCTGCTGGAGCATTGCACCAGTAATGACCTATGTATTACAAACTCTTTTTTTAAAACAAAAGAGATGCATAAGGTCACATGGAAACATCCAAGATCCGGCCATTGGCACCAGCTGGACTTCATCATCACACGGAGACAACATCTGAACCATATATCATTGACTCGTAGTTACCACAGTGCTGACTGTGATACAGATCATTCTTTGGTTGTTGCAAGAGTTAGACTGAGACCAAAGAGAATCTACACAGCTAAACACAAATCTAGCCCCAGGATTAATATTATTAACACTCATGATCCTGAAAAGTGCTTTCAGTTTCAACAGCAACTTGAAGACGCTTTCACTGATACACCAGAAAATTGTACAGTAAATGAAAAGTGGGGTCAAATTAAGGAAACTCTTTATAAAACTGCCGTAGGGGTTTACGGCACTGTGGATCATAAGAGGCAGGACTGGTTTGCGGCCAACAGCGAGACTCTGCAGCCCTTGATTGATAAGAAGAAGAAAGCTCTCTTAAGAAACAAGGAAAGACCAACGCGTAACACTCTGAGTGAGCTAAGGCAAGCTAGGAAGGATGTGCAAAAGGCTGCCAGGCAGTGTGCAAATGATTATTGGATCAAGTTATGTGAGTCCATTCAAATCGCAAGTGATAAGGGAGACATAAGAAGCATGTATGAAGGAATAAAGAAAGCCTGTGGTCCAGTGATCAAAAGAAGTGCACCGCTTGAAAACCTTGACTGGAGAAGTCATCACTGATAAGAAACAGCAGATGGACAGATGGGTAGAGCACTATTTGGAGCTTTACTCAAGTGAGACCAAACTAGCGGATGATGCCCTCAACGCCATAGAGGCTCTACCAACTCTTGACCACCTGGACACACTTCCCACCATAACAGAAGTTAAGTGTGCTATAAATGAACTTGCATCTGGCAAGGCTCCAGGTAAGGATGGGATTCCAATAGAGGTTATCAGGAGTGGGCAAGACACACTCACTCTACAGATCCACCAGCTAATAGAGCTATGCTGGCGTGAAGGACAAGTCCCACAGGATTTCAAAGATTCAAGCATCATAACACTGTACAAGAACAAGGGCTGATCGGAGCGACTGCAACAACTATAGGGGTATCTCACTTCTGTGTATTGTTGGAAAAGTATTTGCCAGAATTGTTCTGCGCAGACTTCAAGTCCTAGGAGATCAAGTCTACCCCGAATCACAGTGTGGCTTTCGACAGAACCGGTCTACCACTGATATGATATTCTCATTGCGACAAATGCAAGAAAAATGCCGTGAACAGAATCAACCACTGTTTATTGCCTTCATCGACCTCACAAAGGCATTTGATTTGGTCAGTCGTGAGGGTCTGTTCAAGGCACTAAAGAAGATTGGCTGCCCACCAACTCTTCTGTCCATTGTGGAATCGTTCCACACAGGCATGAAGGGTATAATCAAGTTTGATGGTGCAACTTCTGAAGAATTTGAAATCAAGAGTGGAGTTAAGCAAGGTTGTGTACTAGCTCCCACCCTCTTTGGAATATACTTTTCACTTCTACTGAAATATGCATTTCGTGATCAGGATGGTGGTATATACATTCACTCACGCTCAGATGGCGGCCTCTACAATGCTCAGAGATTGAAGGCTAAGACCAAAATTAGGAGGGTACTGATCAGAGAGTTGCTTTTTGCAGATGATGCTGCAGTTACGACCCACTCTGAGGAAGAATTGCAATGTCTACTATCTGCATTCTCCAATGCTTGTTCTGAATTTGGTTTAACAATTAGCAAAAAGAAGACACAGATTATGTCACAAGGTGCACATGGGGTACCATCAATCTTTATTGACGACGCCGAACTAGAGATAGTAGACCATTTTACATATCTAGGATCAGTGGTAAATAGCAAATTATCCCTAGATCAGGAAATCAACATCCGGATTGGTAAGGCAGCAACAACAATGAACAGGTTAAGAAAAAGAGTCTGGGAGAACAGGAAGCTTACTGCCAAAACAAAAGTCCTTGTCTATCAAGCCTGTGTCCTTAGTACTCTTCTCTATGGCAGTGAAACCTGGACAACTTACTCACACCAAGAGAACAATTTAAACAGCTTTCATATGCGGTGTCTGCGAAGAATTCTTGGTATTAAGTGGCAAGACAAAATCACAAATACTGAAGTATTGGAAAGATCAGGTTGTGTGACAGTTTATTCCATGCTCAGTCTTCGTAGACTTAGATGGATAGGACATGTTAGGAGGATGGATGATGGTAGAATACCAAAGGATATCTTTTTTGGTGAATTACAGATGGGTAAGAGATCTCAGGGTCGGCCTCTACTACGATACAAAGATGTGTGTAAGCGGGACATGATTGATACAGGCATTGATAATGCACATTGGGAGCAAGTCGCCGCTGAACGTGTTGCATGGAGGGCAAATATCAGAAATGGAATAAAGTCAAAGGAGAAAATTATTGCAGAAAAGTCACACACCAAGCATTTGAGACGTAAGATGGTGCATGATGGTGGAAATGACCACGTGTTCACATGCACCCACTGTGAACGGACATTTACAGCGCAAATTGGCCTTATCAGTCACACTCGCTACCGCCATAGTTAAAAGTTATTATGCCTTTTTAGAGCACAAACTATCGTCTGTCAAGACGGCAAGGTGCCAATGTAATTGCAAAGTCTCACAACACTTTGTATGTAGAACAAATTTGAAAAAAAAAATATAAGCACATAATGTCATTAAAAAAGTATGCTCCTCAGTCCATCGTGAAGCAATAAGCAGCGAATGGCTGTTGTATGCTGGAGTAATTCTTTGCACTCCAAACTGAATGGCGTTATCGACGGAAGAAATAATGTTTTTGGTTGAACAAGTGTTTAGAAATGGCGGTCGATACACACGGATAGTTGTTAAAAGAATATGAAGAAAAGTGTACAATCGTGTCTTGAATCCCTTGGTGGATACGTCCAACACCTGCTATAATGAATACTTCATTGGTACTCCACGGCTCCCCCAAAACATCGTTAGACTATAGCAGTGACTATTGTAACTTCTGCTTCTTCTTTCGATCGCTTGAAATATATCTATTGTCTATATATATTGTCGACTGGGTCTCATAGTTGATCACAATCTAACCTTTAACTCCCATTTTCATTCTCTCGTTAAACAAATAGCCAAAAATGTATATCAACTTGCCAAAATTAAAACTTTTCCTTGACGAAAACACAAGAAAGATATTCTATACTTCCCATATACAAACGTATATTGATTATTGCTCCACAATCTGGGATAGGTGCTCCAAATCAGTAGAAAATAAAGCCTTTATTCACCCCAGAAAAGAGCATTGGTTTAATTAAGGGTGAAGGGACGCAGAGGTGTTTCCAAGGCACCAGGGCCGGGTTATATACTGGCCAAGACCTATTGACGCGTCCTCGTCGAGCGTCCTGGGCAACAGGTCCCTTCGGGGTCCTGGCTGAAGTCAATAGGATCGCTGATTCCTCCGAAGTCGGAGAGTGTCTGCCTGTACGGCGAGGAACCACCAGTCTGCACACCAATAAGCCAGACATGGGACAACGGATACTCACGCAAACCTCAGGTCCTGTATGACATCACACTGATGTCGGACAACAGGATGTCTTCATCCGACATACAGGACTTCGCGTTGGAGCTCAAGCCAACGAACACAAGCAAGCAAGCATTAATGGTGAAAAGCTTACAGACAATTCTAACCTAAATAAACGTCTTTAGTTACTGCCACTCCACAAACGCCTACTATTTAATATGGCTAAACTAATTCACAAAATCCTATTTCAAAATGCTCCAAGCTACATTTGGCCATTGTTTAAATATAACGCAACACATAGCGAACGACTAAATATACTCCATGTTCCTAAACCTAGGATAGACTTATATTAAACAAGCTTAGCATACTCTGCAGCTCAGTTGTGGAACAATCTTCCACAAGAAATCAAAGACACCACCAATTATTATACATACATTCGCAACCTATTTGAACACTACCTCTGTACAGAATACATTCCCCCATAAACAAACAAACACAACAACAAAGACAATAATGTGGGTAAATTATCTCAAACGACAACTAGCCAATAAACATTCCCATAGTATGGCACGTGACACCTTCCTTAGGTATTTATAATGCCTATGTTAAACATTGCCTCAGTGAGTTATGTATTATTGGTTAATTTTAATGCGTTTTAATGCTCATTGTTCTTTGTTGTGAAAGATTTGCTTCATAAATGATGTTGAATGAAAGAATGTATGAGAGGAAAGAAAGAAGAAGGACAGAATGTCAGACTGGCCTGCGTGCCCAATTCTTAACCCTTTGAAAAAAAAGATTACTCGTTCGGTCGTTCGTTTGTTCGTTCGTTCTCTAACTGCAATGTTGTCTCTTGTATGAATTTAACTGTCATTTTTAGCTCACTTAGCGGTTTATAGAGTTTATCTTCCATTGTCGTCTCTCTAGGCCAGAAGGTTTGCCTAGATATGTTGTATTTTAAGCAGTCTTGGAGTATGTGCTTTGCTGTCTGCAACGCCAATCCTCATGTGCACATGGCTGATTCATCAATCTTAATTTTGTATACATGTGGTTGTGTCCTGTTATGAGGCGCAGAATAATGACTTGTTCTGGTCTGTCCATAACGTGATAATCATCTACAGCAGGTTTTGGTGGCTTTCTGACTGATTTGATCATTATTTTCTTTTGGTGGTATGTAACAGGCACATCAGGCTGTTTTTCTTTTGCTCCTTCCTTAGCCAATCGATCAGCTCTGTCGTTTCCACAGTGGGATGGTATCCACTGTATGCTAAGTTCAGAAAGTAGGGTCTTTAGTACTGGCTATTTTTCAGGCAGGAGCGCTCGAGTACTAATTTTGCATCTGCCAATAGCACCACAGATTGTGACCCATGGCTGGTATTTAGTAATTTCTGTTGTTATCTTGACTGCTTCCATTTCAGCATCATAGTTATGGCAGTACTTTCCTATGGTACTCTGGCCATGCCCCTAGTATATTAGGGTATTCTATGCACACTCCCGCTCCTCCATTTCGAACAGCACTTTGTGTTGACCCATCTGTGTAGACTCGGATCTAGAGGTTCTGTGGGTATTCTTCATCAAGGAAGCTGCGAGTGGCTGTTCTGTACTGTACACTGACTATTGTAACTAATTTAATGAATTTATTAGCACATTTTTAAAAAAATGACATCATGTGCTTCATTTGTCAAATGTGTTCTACACACAATATGTAGTGAGTCTTTACAAACAACCGATTTTATTTCATTATTACTGTTGTTATACGATGGTGATTATTATTATTAGTATTATTAAGATTATTATATTTCATTATTATTGTCATTGTATTTATTATAACTATTAACATTATTATTAGAATTATTGTTAATATTATTTCATTGTTATTATTATTATTACTACTACTACTACTACTACTACTACTACTACTACTACTACTACTACTACTACTACTACTACTACTACTACTACTACTACTACTACCACTACCACTACTACTACTACTACTACTATATACTTTTTAATTACAGTTATTTCAATATTATTATTACATTATTATTTAATTATTTTTTTCGTTTTTATTGTTTTATCATTATTACGAATATCATTATTATTGAAACAGAAGTGGAAACAAAAGTAAGAACCACTTACTTTTGCTACGGTGATGTGAGGAGAAGAGCGCAACCCTGACTGCGAAGGGCCAAAGAAGAAAAGAATAAAGAGAAAGAACCTCTCACCGTCCCCAGTTAACAAGAATAGGAAAGAATTAAGGTTTAAGAAGATACAGGGTGGGCCGACAGGGAATTAGAACAATATTCTCCAATCCCAGACAAAGAATTACTCCGAGGGCTGTTCTAACACCAACGACTATAACAAGAATCTATCAACTAAACAACAAAGTAAAAGTAACACAAGCATCGTTTGTTTATTAAACTTCTAAACTTCACAATAATATACAGACATGTAGCATCAACAAATGAAATTAGGATACAGCAAAAATCAAACAGCAAAAACACTAATCCGACAAACAAAATTCCTAAGTACAGCAGAAACTTCTAATCCAGTAAAAGCTTCAAATCTACCAAACACTAATCCACCAAAAATTAATCCATCAAAATCTAATCCACCAAAAACTAATCCACCAAAAACTAATCCATCAAAAACTTCTAGTCCACTAAACACTAATTTACCAAAAGCATCTAGTCCACTAAAAACTAATTTACCAAAAACATCTAGTCCACTAAAAACTTCTAGTATACTAAAAACTAATTTACCAAAAGCTTCTAGTCCACTAAAAACTAATTTACCGAAAACATCTAGTCCACTAAAAAATAATTTACCAAAAACATCTAGTCCACTAAAAACCCAGGAAAAACTAAAATCTAAAACTAGAACTCTGGCTTTTCCACTGCAAGTTTACAATAGGCATTGGCACCTCGTCACTTGGTGTGGTGGACTACAGAAAAAAAAGGCGGGTTCCACATGCGCAAGTGCTTTTTATACTGGGGTCAGAACGACTCCCAGAGTTCCAGACCAATCAGACAGTCCGCGCCCTCTGGCGGAATACCATCATCATCGCGAGCCGAGTACATTATTATTATTATTATTATTATTATTATTATTATTATTATTATTATTATTATTATTATTATTAATATTATTATATGAAGGATAATAATGATGATGACATAATAATAAAAGATCACACAAACCCCGCAAAAAAGGAATAAGATTGAGATATAAAATATACCATTCACCTATCCCATCCAGTTTTCTGTCTGCAGTGTCAACAAATCAGACAAATTTAAGACATCCTCAAACTCTCTGCCCTTGACATATATTCAGGTAGAGGGCCATCGATCTGCACCTGGGCCACACTGAACCATCGAGCAACTAACAGCAACAACAACAACACAGTCGAAGCGGTGTCTCGAGACAACACACACGAACTGCAACATGCCGCTGTGTGTTCTTATTGAATAGCGACCTGACCAGAGGCGTAACAAAGTCAGAAAATTAGGGGGAGTAAACGACCTTTCAAAAATAGAGAGCATGTGTAGGATTTCCCCCAGGGCATGCTGGTGTGGTGGGTAACAAGCAGAAGGACAGATTGGCTGTGTCTGCATCCTCGGTGGGGTATTGGTGCATGATCAGGCAGACGTGGTCGGGGTCCTTTGGGGATCGTGTGATAGATCATCAAGGCCTGAGGAGAGTGGTGCTGCAGGAAGTGATCAGAGCATCTAGCCCGACATTCAGGACTCTAAGGAAAGGCCAAACGGACACATACTAAGATTGCAACTAGTACCATTAGAATTGGGACTCTTCTCTGGTTGTTAAAGATCAGGACGTAGCAAGAATGGGAATGTCCCGAGTCTTGTGATGTACGGCTCTTGTCTCAACGCCGGCTCCGTGGCGACGGTGTCACGGATGCAGTTCATAACCCCGCGTACCGCGTTTGAAACGCAGCTGTGGGCGATTTGGCTGCAGACGGTTTTTTATTTTTTTTATATAATGAAGTGGTAAAGGTCCTGGTCGTTCAGAAAACAATGGCAAACTACTGTACGTAAACTTTCCAGGAATCATGAACAACCAAAAGATGCTGGGGTTGACTGCTACGTCATGCATATGAAATGCAACTAACTTGACCTACATCAACGCAACTCAACTTAGAAACCAAATGTTGCATTTCATATGCAGGATGTTGCGATCAACCTCAAGATGATTTTGAACTTGCCGTCCAACATGGAGGATAGGCGGTTGAGTTTGCGCACTCAACTCAACTCATTCTAAGGTCCTTATAACAGAAAATATGGCACAAGTGCCCTATTTCCACTCTCCCCTTACAACAACGCCACTGCATCTATCTCCGGTGTGTTATTGCACTTATAAGTTCGTCTGTGTATCAAATCCGCGCTGATGTGCGTTCTAGTGTCCCTATATACGCGGGTCAAGGTCTACATGCAAGTTTCTTGATGTTATGATACTGAGACACCTGGATCGGCTGTGCAGGGTGGGGTCATGCATGTCGGTACGCTATAGCTGGCAGTGGGGTTTGCATTTCAATAAGTATGGCGGGTCACAATTGCGACCATAGTAACACGTTTTAAGTCACGTGGTTTAGAGCAACATTCAACGATCGTGTCGGTTACAGACTGGTTGGAGAACAGACTGACTGAGGTGGATAGAGAGACAGACAACCGAGAAGACAGACAAACTGGAGCACATATAGAGAGATTGGCAGGCATGCGGTAGGTGGAATGTTCAAACGAACGAACGGAATTTAAAGGGTCACAGATTGGGCACACAGTCCCGTATTACATTCGACCCTCCCAATCAATCATATTTAGTATATCAATTATTTATTATGCATGTTCCATTCACATAAGGAAAAAAACATCTCAAATGAAAGTTTTGAACATACACAATGCATATGACCATGTTAAGAGACAGGCAGACAGCCAAACACACATACACACGCACATGCACAAACACATGCAGACATATCTTACATCATCTACACAAACTCTCATAGTTAAGCACCTGCTCAATAACATACAAATACACACTCTCTTGCATACATATATACTCACTCACGATCACAAATTCACTAAAAGAACTAGAAAAACAGATTGAAAGAAAGAAAGAAAGAAAGAAAGAAAGAAAGAAAGAAGAAGAAAGGAAGGAGAAAGAAAGAAAGAAAGAAAGAAAGAAAGAAAGAAAGAAAGAAAGAAAAAGAAAGAAAAAAGAAAGAAAGAATAGGGTAGATAAAATGAGGAGGAACAGACGAAGAAGAAGAAGAAGAAGAAGAAGAAGAAGAAGAAGAAGAAGAAGAAGAAGAAGACAGAAGAAGAAAGAGAGAAGAGAAGAAGAAGAAGAAGAAGAAGAAGAAGAAGAGAAAGAGGAGGAGGAGAAAGAGGAGGAGGGAGGAGGAAGAGGAGGAGAAAAGTATACATTGGAAATCATTTCAAATATCGATCCTCTACCGATCTACATGTGTGAAAGAAAACTTGAAATTTTTCAGGACCGAAATCTTTTGTTGATAAAAGCATTAAGAAGCGATTTGATGAGACCTGCACTTTACGGGCTGGTTGACGGGACAGTGCATGTCCCATGTGGGGATACCATAGAAATATGACTGTGAAAGTTACACTTGCATGTTTGTATGAATGCTAGACCAGACGTGCTGTACAGGCTACCTGGCAGTCTGTCATGTGTGTTGATTGATATGTGTCATCGTGTTTCTGGGTTAAAACATGCGTCTCTCTCTCTCTCTCTCTCTCTCTCTCTCTCTCTAACTCTCTCTCTCTCTCTCTCCTCTCTCTCTCTCTCTGTGTGTGTGTAATAAAGTTTGTTCGTTCGTTCATTCCCTCTGTTCCTGTGTATCTCTCTTTCACTCTCTCTCTCTCCTTCCCTCTCTCTACCCCCCCCCCCCCTGTCTCTCTCTCGTCCTCACTCTCCCTTGCTTTCTCTTTGCAGTCAGCAGTGCGTGCTTAACCCACGTGACATCGTTAACAACAATATTGACAGGTTACAATACAAAGGCATGCTAATTGCAATTTCTGTCGCATTTTTAACGTTGTCCTTTTATTCACATTCGTATTACATCCGTGACGGGAGCCTCGGAGTGAGTACAAACAAGACCGAAGTGATGATAATACCAACTAAATGGATCAAATCCGCGATGTACATTTAAAATTAAAGATATTAGTAATTATTGATTAGTGTGTATCGTCGGTATCGCACTCCGGACAAGTCCAATGGTGCTCCGCTCTTCTTAACATCTCCCGTTGGCGTGTATCGACTGATCGTACCAGTTCTGTGTTGGGTAATCAAATGTCTTGTTTAGAAAGCAATGACAAACTACAGAACGTAAACATGCGAAGAGATCACAGACAAAAAATGATACGGGTTGACTGCGATGTCCTGTAAAGGGTGACAAAATGTTCATGTCTAGCGGCTCCCCGCTTCATTCC
Source organism: Cepaea nemoralis (assembly GCA_014155875.1). NCBI lineage: Eukaryota > Metazoa > Mollusca > Gastropoda > Stylommatophora > Helicidae > Cepaea > Cepaea nemoralis. The sequence continues at coordinate 60,606 of JACEFZ010008820.1, forward strand.
CATCTCCCTCAGCGTGGACAAGAAGCAAGTTCCCGGGTTTCCTTAAAGCCATATGTTCGACCCGTATCTCCTACAGCGCTTGCTGATGTCTGGCCCATCTATCGCGCTTCCCACCTCGATCACCGCCGTGTCCGCCAAACGATCGGCTCATTGTTGCCTGTCAGGCCTGAGTGCCCTGGTACATAGATGATAACTGGACTAATCGTGATCTGGTAAGTGTGTTGGGCCACTCTTGTCGTATGAGGCCAATCTGGACCTTCACCGTGCGTGTGTTAACCTTAGCGTGTTGAGCCAGTTCAGGGCGTTGCTTACAACCAAATCAAAAGTATTGATTTGGGGCGAGTATGCAACATTGCTTGGGCGAGATCGATTTATAGCACACGAATTAGAAGCATTAAGAGATAGTTTCTTTTTATTTTTATTTTAAAGTACCAAAGCAGAAAGTTTCTGTAAATATGTGACGCATTAGGGTCATCACAATTTTAGAGGCCTGGATTCAGACAGGTCTTAGTCAGATATGACTGAGCTACCATATGAAAGTAGACGGTAATACCTGCTTTCTGTAGCGCCGAATGTTGAGTGGCATTCACCAAACACGACACCCCATATTGTGCCAACGGCTTCGGGTAGGAGGAATGCACCTGGGAGTATGCAAGCCTCATTCTGGCACGAGGTCATACAATGTATAGACAAAAGGTTATGGCAGGTCAGACCAAGCCCTAAGTCTTGGTTGGCAACTGGTCTAGGATGGAAGCCCCGACAGGCGGACAGTTAGAGCATTGCTTTGCTGATCCGACAGCATCTGCAGCTTGTCTTGTTCCAGACGTATTGGTGTTCTCTTTCCTCTGGAGTACACTAGACAGGCCGAGAGAGGGATCATGCTGCATGGGTAACACTTGGTCTCTACAATTCAGCTCAGGCTTTGTGTTATGGAGAGGTATAACTCCATCCTGGCCCCAGCCGTAGGTTGTAGTTCTTATGCCTTGTTACAATGTAACAAACTACCTTCTATGAAGATGTGCCAGTAAGGTCTGAGTGTATGGAGCAATAATTGACCAGTGTCTCTTTCACGTAGCGAACGACGAATGCGGGCATGAAACCCTTGTTCTAGCGCACCCATAACATTCTCAGCGAAACGTTTCTGGAGAATTTAGAATAGAAATACAGTATTCACTAAACTATTGACTGCCGTTGACAACATTGAATAAAAACTAGTGTGTGTGTGCGTGCGTGCGTGCGTGCGTGCGTGCGTGCGTGTGTGTGTGTGTGTGTGTGTGTATGCATTTTTTTTGGGTCACCGCCAGCTTTGAACTCAAGCGTACTGCATACAGACTACTTGTAGTTGTGCTGCGTAGAATTTTGCGTGTGTATTAGCTTTACCTATTAACAATGTACCTTGCCATCAGGCGAACCCACTCTGACTTCAGAGGTACTTGTAATTAACCTCAACGACGATAGGTCAGCATTTTAGTCCAACTGTCCGGTGAAGGCATTGAACCCCTTACCTCGGCATCAGTCCACCAGGTGTTTATAAAAACACGCGTTCTTATTCATTCGGCCATGCTGACCTACAGTGTTATGTTAAAATCTGTATTTATAACTTGACCCATTTCACTATACTACCAATATCAAATATAATCCAAATCACAATATATCCGTTTCACTACTACCAATACCAAATATAATCCAAATCACACTATATCCATTTCACTATAATACCAATATCAAATATAATCCAAATCACACTATACACATTTCACTATACTACCAATATCAAATATAATCCAAATCACACTATATCCATTTCACTATACTACCAATATCAAATATAATCCAATCACACTATATCAATTCACTATACTACCAATATCAAATATAATCCAAATCACACTATATCCATTTCACTATACTACCAATATCAAATATAATCCAAATCACACTATATCCATTTCACTATACTACCAATGTTAAATATTATCCAAATCACACTTATGCAAAATCAACACCTGCAAAATGAGATCGAATTTGAGAAGAGCTGCCAACTTCACAATCCGAGACCGAGTAAGAAATGCTGTTATCTGACAGACAGGGGATCAACACCTTGTGCCACATTTATTAAAAGGCGGAAGATCAAATGGTTTCGCCATCTCGTTAGAATGCAACATCAGCAACTACCAGCACTGCCTTACATCAAAGAAGATCTGACACAAGAGCAAGAGAACACCAGAGAAGAAAGTGGATTGGACGACATCAAAAGACATTGTATAACCACATGGAATGACACGCTCCTGTGCCATCCATCCTCATGGAACGTCAACTATTTCTTCCAACGACGAATCATGCAAAAGTGTTAGAAGATAATTAAGAAGACCCACTTAATTCTCTGCAATTTAACTTTGACAGTCCAGGTTGGGAAACGAACGAATGAATAAACACGAACGAACAAACTTTATGTTCAAAGGGTTAAGAATTGAGCTCGCAGGTCCGTCTGAGATTCTGCCATCTTGAGAGCTCTTAAGAGTTCTTCAGCCACTCCTCAAAGATAGGGAGCATCCGTTGGAATTTCCCCGGAACTTGCTGGTGTGTTGGTGCATGATAAGACAGATGTGATTAGGGCCCTCTGGGTCGTGTACAGCGTGGATGAACAGATAAATAATAGCCTGGACAGAAAAAAATAAACAGAATATGACCATAGGATCTGGCTGAAAATCAGTTCTCCGAGGAAAGGTCAGACAGACACATAATCAGATTAGAACTAGTATCATTAGCGTTAGGACTCTCGTCACACGTGGATATAAGAAGATTGGCAGTACACGAGCAGAAGTTGTGGAAAGACAGATCATCAACACCACAACAACACGGAGTATAAGGAGAGTGGCAGTGTTACACGAGACAGAAGGCTGTGGGAGACTTGATCATCAACCCCACACGGCATAGACTATAAGAGCATTGGCAGTACCCGAGGAGAAGTTTGTGGAAAGACATGATCATCAATGACTATAAGAAGATTGGCAGTACACGAGGCAGAAGGCTGTGGGGAGACTTGATCATCAACCCCACACACAACATGGAGTATAAGGAGAGTGGCAGTATACGAGACAGAAGGCTGTGGGGAGACTTGATCATCAACCCCACACACAACATGGAGTATAAGGAGAGTGGCAGTATACGAGACAGAAGGCTGTGGGGAGACTTGATCATCAACCCACACACAACATGAGTATAGGAGAGTGCAGTATACGAGGGACAGAAGGCTGTGGGGAGACTTGATCATCAACCCCACACACAACATGGAGTATAAGGAGAGTGGCAGTACACGAGAAAGAAGGTTGTGGACACACATGATCATCAATGCACCAAAAGCTGCCACATTATAATAATAATAATAATAATAATAATAATAAGTCTTTATTTTCAAAGGGTTAAGAATTGGCGCACGCAGGCCCGTCTGACATTCTGCCCTTCTTCTCTATTTCCTCTCATACATTTTTTCATTCAACATCACTATGAAGAAACCTTTTGACAACAATAGAACATTAAAACGCATGAAAAATAATCAATAACAAATGACTCACTGAGGCAGTGTTTAACATGGGCATTATAAATACCTAAGGAGGGTGTAACGTGCCATACATAAGGGAAGTTTTGGCTAGTTGTCATGTTTGAGATAAGTTACAATTATTGTCTTTTTTGTGTTATTTGTATGGGGGATGTAGTCTGTACTAGGTAGTGTTCAAACAGGTTGCGAATGTATGTATCATGATTGGTGGTGTCTTTGATTTCTTGTGGAAGATTGTTCCATAACTGAGCGGCAGAGTATGCTAAGCTTGTTTTATATAAGTATATCCTAGGTTTAGGTACATGAAGTATATTTAGTCGTTCGCTATGTCTAGCGTTATATTTAAACAATGGCCAAAGGTAGCTTGGAGCATTTTGAAATAGGATTTTGTGAATTAGTTTGGTCTTATTGAAAAGCAGGCGCTTGTGGAGTGGCAGTAACCGGAGACGTTTATATAGGTTAGCATTGTCGGTAAGCTTTTCACCATTAATTAAACGCACTGCCCTTTTCTGGAGTGAATATAGGCGTTTTGTTATTGATTTTGAGCATCCATCCCATACTGTGGAGCAGTAATCAATATGTGTTTGTATATGAGAAGTATAGAATATCTTTCTTGTGTTTTCGTCAAGGAAATTTTTAATTTTGGCATTTTGACATTAAGGTAGTAAGGTAGTTATTTACATGTCATTTTACAGGCAGTCACCATAATCCCCAGCATTTTGTGCTTGTTTGTGAGGAGCGACTGGTCGAGTGGTTAGAATGCCGGATTTTTATTTGGGAGACCCGGGTTCAAATCCTCGGTAAGGTGTAGAGGTTTTTTTTGTTGTTTTTTTTTTCTGTCGGGGGCAAAAAGAAAATTCTAACCTGCACAATTCGCGACGACTGCACTAGCCAATCAATCAATCAGGTGCCGTCTCCACAATGAAGATTCTAAAACACTGTCTCTCGCCCTGACTGTACATTCTGGTAGACTGATGTTCGTCAATCTCTTGATGTTATCTTGCCATTTGTATCGTTGCCTACCTCTTGCTTGCTTGCCTCATCCTTGCTGTCAAGTATGGTATTTTATAAGTGTATTTTTTTTTTACGTGGCCGAAATATATCAATTGCTTCTTTTTTTTTTTTTTAATTTATTTGATCAACTCTCTTTTCATTCTCAGTTGTTCTAGAATCTCTGTATTTAATTGGTTTTATTTCCATGAAATACGACATATTCTTCTGTATATCCACATAGTTGCTTGTTCAATGTCCAGGCTTCTACCCCATTCAGTAGTTTTGAATATACGTAGCATTTGACAATTCTCATCTTTAGTTCGTTGCTAATCTCTCTAGATATAAATACTGATTCTACGCTGCTGAAAACATGTCTGGCTATTTTGGCCAACTGTGATACTCACCTGCTAAAATTGTGACCTGCTATCCCTGATATAATTCACTCGATAGTGAACGAGAATTGCATCTGCCGCTCGTTGAACAGACGTGATGAAACAATATCTTTCAACATGAAGTCACAAACTTATCCATGGACCAATGTGATAACAATAAAATCCCTCACTTTAAAACCAAGCCATAAAAGGTGGATATGAATGTAAAGATCATCTTGAAAGAAAAAAAAAAAAAAACTGTATGGTAGTAGGAGACATACATTGAGAAGAAATTATGAATAATAAATCATTAATACTGTTCTGATGTACTTTATTGGGTAAATTGACATTAACTTCACCATAGCTCTCACATTATAATACATTAATAAATAAGAGATGGGGTCGAAGATATATTCAAAGTTCTAAGCGCAATTGTTGGTGATGATAGTAGATCGAAGCCTCGCATAATGATTGGCTGTTCTTCAATAAAGCCTCGCATAATGATTGGCTATTCTTCAATAAAACCTCGCATAGTGATTGGCTATTCTTCATCAAACATGGCTGTTAACTCTCTTTACTATTTTATAATTGGTTACTTGTGAATAAATTTCGGTAACTCTTGCCTATAAACATGCTTATCACATCGTGTGATATTTCTGTGTGAGGTTATTATTAAAATTAAAGCTCTTTAATGTTGTTATTAATGATTATAATACTATATTGAGCTGCAGTAATATAAACAAGAAATATAAGATTAGTACTTCACCTTATCCTTGTCTCCTAAGATTAAATGTTAAAAAGGGTTTCTTCTTCTGTTTCTTTTCTTCTTCTTCTATATGTGTCTGTCTCCTTCTTCCTTTTTCCACTGTCCCCCTTTTTTCTTCTTTATTCTTCCTCTGCAAAAAGAAAACTCTAAATTGCACAGTTCTTCTTCTTCTTCTTCTTCTTCTTCTTCTCTTCTTCTTCTTCTTCTTCTTCTTCTCTTCTTCTTCTTCTTCTTCTTCTTCTTCTTCTTCTTCTTCTTCTTCTTCTTTCGTTTTGCTCGAAATGATTTGTCTGTATCTGCAATGTTCTCTCTTGTATGAATTTCGCTGTGTGTTTTAGTTTACTCGGTGGCCAAAAGAGTTTATCTTCCATTGTTGCTTCTCAAGGAAGGTTTGCCTAGATTGGTCGTATTTTGGGCAGTCTTATAGTATGTGATCTACTGTCTGCGACGCCAATCCACATGCACGCGCGCGCGCGCGCGCGCACACACACACACACACACACACACACACACACACACACACACACACACACAAGAGGATCGAGTTCATGAATCCGGGGTTTATATCATATAGGTCAGCCTCTCTCAGCAGAGCAATTAACCGCCTGCCGGAATCTCCTTACAGGGCACGAACCCAGTACCTCCAGCCACAACTCCCGGGGCTCTCAGACAACACCGTACTCGCGAAACGAGTGACAAAGTTGGGAAACGATCCCTCAAACTTGTGAACACCAGGCAAGGCTCCTTAAATGATCGAGTGCCAAACAAAACGTAGGTATGGACCAAAGATGTACTCAATCACATCAACAAGCATTATGATATAAACTTCCGATGACTGAGCTTACAAATTGCGGAAGTTACAATGAAACGAAAGAAATAGCACGTTGACCCTAGTACGGTGATATATCGTCCTTCTGTCAAAATGGGAGGTTACATTAGGCGATGCTGAAGCACCTAACAACTGGGACAAGGCGACCCCACAGTGTACGTGTATAACGGGTATAGTTATTTCTTTTCAGCTTATTCCAGGTCTATTATCCTATACTTCAGCTCCTCAACGTGAGTCTTAAGCTCCTCACTAAGAGTCTTAAGCTCCTCACTAAGAGTCTTACGCTCTTTACTGTGCGTCTTGAGCTTCTTATATGAGTCTTAAGCCCCCTCACTGAGTCTTAAGCTCTTCACCGTGTATCTTAAGCTCGTCACTGGGAGTCTTAACCTCCTCACTATATGTCTTAAGCTCCTCATTGGGAATCCTAAGCTCCTTACTGAGAGTCCTAAGCTCCTCATTGGGAGTCTTAAGCTCTTTACTGTGTGTTTTTAAGCTCCTTATGTGAGTCTTAAGCTCCTCATTGGGAGCTTTCAGCTCCTCACTGTGTGTCTTAAGCTCCTTACTGTGAGTCTTACACTCCTAACTGTGTGTCTTAAGCTCCTCATTGGGAGTCTTAAGCTCATCACTGTGTGTCTTAAGCTCTACACTGAGAGTCTTAAGCTCCTTACTGGGAGTCTTAAGCTCCCCACTGAGAGTATTAAGCTCTTACTGAGTGTCTTAAGCTCTTTACATAATGTCTTAAGCTCCTTACTGGGTGTCTTAAGCTCCTTACTGAGTGTCTTAATCTCGTTACTCAATGTCTTAAGCTCCTCACTGAGACCCTTAAGCTCTTTAATGAAAGTCTTAAGCTCGTCATTGAGAGCGTTAAATCGGCACGCTGAGGTACCTCCGAGAATGACTACTTAATATTATTGCTGAGAGCTCGACGGTCTCTTCGTCGGCTTACATTGCATCTGCCTCCTTCCCTTGACAGCGGTTATAATCGATTGTAGCTATCAATTTGTGGGATCGCCAGCGGAGTTGAAGCGGGCTGCCCTGGTAGCATCATGAGCAGCGTCGGACTCTGGTTCGGCGCATGGACACGTCGCTTGCCAAAGTGAGGGGAAGATTGGCCACCTATTCCTTCTTGTTCTGATTCCTACAAAATGTGAAACCCTATCACATCATCAATCAGGTGCCGTCTCCACAATGAAGGTTGGCTACAATGGATCTCCAACACAGTCTGTCTCTCGCATTGACTGTACATTCTGTCAGACTGATGTTCGTCTATCTCTTGATGTTATCCTCCCACTTGTATCGTTGTCTACCTCTTGCTCGCTTGACCTCAACCTTGCCTTAAAGTATGGTTTCTATAAGAGTATCATGCTTTTAACATGGCTGAAATATTTCACTTGTCTCCTCTTTATTTCTTTCATCAACTCTCTCTTCATTCCCAGTTTTTCTAGAAACTCTGCATTTGATTGTATCTGTTTCCATGAAATACGTACATATTCGTCTGTATATCCACATCTCCAGGCGAAGTTACAGCAGGAATACTTCTTCGGGACCAATTATTATTATTATTTTTATTTTATTATTATTATTATTATTATTATTATTATTATTATTATTATTATTATTATTATTATTATTATACAGGTACTGAAGAAATATAGTGACAACAGGAAAGATTAGTAGGTGAAAGCGGCAGACACAGAGAAATGATGCTGGAAGGATTGAGAATATGGCATGGAGGAATATCATCAGCAGAGATGATCCAGAACACCAAAGACCAAGATCTGCGGAGAGACATGAACGCCTACGACAGCTGGCAGGGCACTTGGTGATGATAATGATGATGATGATGGATGATGATGATGATGATGATGATGATGATGATGATGATGATGATGATGATGATGATGATGATGAGGACGACGATGATCAACCACCCATTCTTTATTATTTCCCCTTGCTCTCTTAAACAATATTTTTATTGTTGCTGTTGTCTCACAAATGATGTATGAATGAAATCATGTATGAAAGAAGAGACATAAGATGGTCAGAATGTTAGACAGGCCTGGTTGCTCAATTCTTAACCTTTCAAGAATGAAGTATGTTCGTGTCTTTGTCAGAAAGTTTCAACCGTGGCCCTCAAAATATATGTGCACTCGCGCCTATTCTTCTTGACCATCAGCCTTATTTCTGTAATGCGACGCACGCATTTACTAGGAGGCTTCAAATGAACACCTTAAAAGTGTGATAGAAAATACAATAACCAAGACATTGTCTTGTAACCAATCAATATTGTTGTTAAGGATGTCAAGAGTGGTAAGTACGTTACATCACGCTGCAGACAAAACGATGACGTAATAAGAACAGTTTAAATATGGCCGTCCCTCATTTGACATGCACCAAAGAGGAGAAGTATTCTGTTATCTTTTTGTTTTTCCGGTATAGAGTATGATGATGCATGCCTGTCAGTCCAGCAAGTGTATGAAAGGAGTAGGAAGTTTCAAAACGGCGTGACTTCTGTGACAGACTGTTCACTACCGGATCAGGCACACCGAGTAGTGACCACAACACTACAGGAATCTACGAGGAATCTAAGCAATGTATCGGTGCTGGAGGACGTACATTAAACGCAGTGGTGGTTACATCGGGAAACGATACGGTTGTTCTGTATTTTTTCAGAATATATTCACCACAACAACAAAACACATTTAAGGTTTTCATTTGAAGCCCTCTCGAATTCCCTAACCGATTCTTCAATTTCAGTCAGTCCAGTGGGGGGTGCAGAGCAACAGAAGGAGACACAAAGAATTCCAGAGTTGTACAAATGACAATCAATACCGATAGACAGCATACCTTGAAGGCCAACATGATCTGTTAAACAGAAGTTGAGTACCTGTGTTACAAAATCTACCAGCCATCTTGCCCTGAGCGACGTGACCTGTGTAGATACAGGTCAGCTTAGGTCATGGTCGTTAATATGTTATCGATTGCCTTACCTACGACGCATCTACTGAGATGATAACCTAAACTGATTCAGTCGCAAAGGATAATAAATTGCCAGATGTGACCTGATGTGATTTGGACAGAAGGACGAAATATCGCCATACTAGAGTCACGCATCTTCAGACCCAATGGAAGAATGTAATTAATGCAGAAGAACAGATGGTCTATAATGGTCAAGAGAGAATGCAGCAGCAAAGGGTGATATGGTCGCAGTCGTCCCTCAGAGGTAAAGCAAGACGGAAACATAATCAGATGGCAATGGGCATCATTAATATGGGAACTCTACACTGGTTGTTGAAGATGAGGACTGAGCGCTTATGGGAATGCCCCGAGCGCAGTAATTTCGGTTCTTGACTCCACTTAACTGGTACTAGGGTCATGGTGATATTTGTTTTGTCTCGTGGTATCTTCCACAATGTCAATGCCCAGTGAAGGATATTTACGTTATAATACATGGTCATTTGTTTGTGTGACATGTTTGTTCCAGACCGACTGTTTGTTTGGCGCTGGATCAGTTAAATTGGAGAACGTGCAAATAACCTAGTCTAATATAAAGATTGCAACATTATCAATGCCATCATCATCATACACAATGCGTGGGCGATCATGTTCCCCCACACGCACACATGCTATGTTCTTGATAAGTTACAGACAGACAGACAGACAGACAGACAGACCGGCAGACAGACAGACAGACAGACCGGCAGACAGACAGACAGACAGACAGACAGACAGGCAGGCAGGCAGGAAGGCAGACAGACAGCCTTGCGGGCGGGCGGGCGAGGGACGGACGGACGGACGGACGGACGGACGGACGGACAGACTATTAAGACTATATTGTTGCAAGGTTCTAGTTATCAAATAAAACACAACACATTCTCGTGTGGTTGTTGCAAAGTTCTAGTAACCAAAAAAACAAAACAAAAAAACAGACAACCAACCCACGTCATCATACCTTCTGGTCTAGATGTGGTTACACAATGTCTGCCGCAAAGATTTGCTTGGAGATTCGCGTGAAATCAACCATGACAAATGTGTTATGTCACATTTCTTTGTTCAGCGTTGCGTAGCGACAGGCTGATCAATTAATTCATAAGTTCATACATTCGGAAGGAAGTAAACTGGTTTATGGGGAATTTACAGGCCAGAGGTCACGTGTCTTTGTTCAGTATTGCGTAGCGACAGGCGGATCAATTAATTCAATGGGATCATACATTTGTAAAGAAGTAAAGGGATTTTTGGGGGATTTACAGGCTAAAATATCGACTTCATTGCTCCAGTTTTATCCCATAAACCTCGGCCTCTTTCAGCTGGGCAGTTTTATCGAAAGCGTCGCACAGAACACGAACTCCATAGCTCCAGCGACGACCCTCGGTGGTCTACGAAGAAAACTGTACTCTTTAACCGAATGATTGAATCACTAAATAATCAGTACTAGACCTTAAGCTTTACTACAGCACGATTACACGTAACAAAATAAACACTGCGGCCAAAGCCTTCGTCAGCACACAAACAACAAACGCATACCGGTACAACTACATGAGAAACTATACATGAAAATATACAAGGTAGCTTCACATGAAAACATTTATGTTTTTTTTTTTCTGTGAATATAATTTGAAAAGGTACAGAACAAATGCATCGTTTTTAAAAAAAAATTAAAGTAGTCACCACTGGCTGGTGGGGTGGCTAGAATGCTCGATTCTCTTTCGGGAGACTCGGGTTCGAATCCTTGATAAGGTGTGGAGTTTTTTTTGTTTTGTTATGTCGGGGGCAAACAGAAAACTCTAGCCTGCACAGTTCACGGCGACTGCACTAGCCAGGCGGCCTTAATTACTCAGGCTCAAGCCCTGCCGTACACCGCAAGGTACTATATTGGCAGTAAATGACTGCACTAGCCAGGCGGCCTGAATTCCCCAGGCTCAAGCCCTGCCGTACACCGCAAGCTACTATGTTGTCAGTACATGACATTATGTGACAGTAGTCACCACTGCTTCAATGAAAGTCCTCCAGCGCCGATAAAGGATTGGATTCCTGTAGAAAAAATCGCCTTTGGGGTCATTATTCGGTGTGCCTGACCCGGTCGTGAACAGTCTGTCACAGAAATCACGTCGTTTTGAAACTTCCTACCCCACAAATACACTTGCTAGACTGACAGGCATGCATCACCATACTGTACCTTCATTCATACACTTGCTGGACTGACAGGCATGCATCACCATACACTTGCTGGACTGACAGGCATGCATCACCATACTGTACCTTCATTCATACACTTGCTGGACTGACAGGCATGCATCACCATACTGTACCTTCATTCATACACTTGCTGGACTGACAGGCATGCATCACCATACTGGACCTTCATTCATACACTTGCTGGACTGACAGGCATGCATCACCATACTGTACCTTCATTCATACACTTGCTGGACTGACAGGCATGCATCACCATACTGTACCTTCATTCATACACTTGCTGGACTGACAGACATGCATCACCATACTGTACCTTCATTCATACACTTGCTGGACTGACAGACATGCATCACCATACTGGACCTTCATTCATACACTTGCTGGACTGACAGGCATGCATCACCATACTGGACCTTCATTCATACACTTGCTGGACTGACAGACATGCATCACCATACTGGACCTTCATTCATACACTTGCTGGACTGACAGACATGCATCACCATACTGGACCTTCATTCATACACTTGCTGGACTGACAGGCATGCATCACCATACTGGACCTTCATTCATACACTTGCTGGACTGACAGGCATGCATCACCATACTGTACCTTCATTCATACACTTGCTGGACTGACAGGCATGTATCACCATACTGGACCTTCATTCATACACTTGCTGGACTGACAGGCATGCATCACCATACTGTACCTTCATTCATACACTTGCTGGACTGACAGGCATGCATCACCATACTGTACCTTCATTCATACACTTGCTGGACTGACAGGCATGCATCACCATACTGTACCTTCATTCATACACTTGCTGGACTGACAGACATGCATCACCATACTGGACCTTCATTCATACACTTGCTGGACTGACAGGCATGCATCACCATACTGGACCTTCATTCATACACTTGCTGGACTGACAGGCATGCATCACCATACTGGACCTTCATTCATACACTTGCTGGACTGACAGGCATGCATCACCATACTGGACCTTCATTCATACACTTGCTGGACTGACAGGCATGCATCACCATACTGTACCTTCATTCATACACTTGCTGGACTGACAGACATGCATCACCATACTGGACCTTCATTCATACACTTGCTGGACTGACAGGACATGCATCACCATACTGGACCTTCATTCATACACTTGCTGGACTGACAGGCATGCATCACCATACTGGACCTTCATTCATACACTTGCTGGACTGACAGACATGCATCACCATACTGGACCTTCATTCATACACTTGCTGGACTGACAGACATGCATCACCATACTGGACCTTCATTCATACACTTGCTGGACTGACAGGCATGCATCACCATACTGGACCTTCATTCATACACTTGCTGGACTGACAGGCATGCATCACCATACTGGACCTTCATTCATACACTTGCTGGACTGACAGGCATGCATCACCATACTGGACCTTCATTCATACACTTGCTGGACTGACAGGACATGCATCACCATACTGGACCTTCATTCATACACTTGCTGGACTGACAGGCATGCATCACCATACTGGACCTTCATTCATACACTTGCTGGACTGACAGACATGCATCACCATACTGGACCTTCATTCATACACTTGCTGGACTGACAGGACATGCATCACCATACGGGACCTTCATTCATACACTTGCTGGACTGACAGGCATGCATCACCATACTGGACCTTCATTCATACACTTGCTGGACTGACAGACATGCATCACCATACTGGACCTTCATTCATACACTTGCTGGACTGACAGGCATGCATCACCATACTGGACCTTCATTCATACACTTGCTGGACTGACAGGACATGCATCACCATACTGGACCTTCATTCATACACTTGCTGGACTGACAGGCATGCATCACCATACTGGACCTTCATTCATACACTTGCTGGACTGACAGGCATGCATCACCATACTGGACCTTCATTCATACACTTGCTGGACTGACAGGACATGCATCACCATACTGGACCTTCATTCATACACTTGCTGGACTGACAGGCATGCATCACCATACTGGACCTTCATTCATACACTTGCTGGACTGACAGGACATGCATCACCATACTGGACCTTCATTCATACACTTGCTGGACTGACAGGCATGCATCACCATACTGGACCTTCATTCATACACTTGCTGGACTGACAGGCATGCATCACCATACTGGACCTTCATTCATACACTTGCTGGACTGACAGGCATGCATCACCATACTGGACCTTCATTCATACACTTGCTGGACTGACAGACATGCATCACCATACTGTACCTTCATTCATACACTTGCTGGACTGACAGGCATGCATCACCATACTGGACCTTCATTCATACACTTGCTGGACTGACAGACATGCATCACCATACTGTACCTTCATTCATACACTTGCTGGACTGACAGGACATGCATCACCATACTGTACCTTCATTCATACACTTGCTGGACTGACAGGCATGCATCACCATACTGGACCTTCATTCATACACTTGCTGGACTGACAGACATGCATCACCATACTGTACCTTCATTCATACACTTGCTGGACTGACAGACATGCATCACCATACTGGACCTTCATTCATACACTTGCTGGACTGACAGGCATGCATCACCATACTGGACCTTCATTCATACACTTGCTGGACTGACAGGCATGCATCACCATACTGGACCTTCATTCATACACTTGCTGGACTGACAGGCATGCATCACCATACTGGACCTTCATTCATACACTTGCTGGACTGACAGACATGCATCACCATACTGGACCTTCATTCATACACTTGCTGGACTGACAGGCATGCATCACCATACTGGACCTTCATTCATACACTTGCTGGACTGACAGACATGCATCACCATACTGGACCTTCATTCATACACTTGCTGGACTGACAGGACATGCATCACCATACTGGACCTTCATTCATACACTTGCTGGACTGACAGGCATGCATCACCATACTGGACCTTCATTCATACACTTGCTGGACTGACAGACATGCATCACCATACTGGACCTTCATTCATACACTTGCTGGACTGACAGGCATGCATCACCATACTGGACCTTCATTCATACACTTGCTGGACTGACAGACATGCATCACCATACTGGACCTTCATTCATACACTTGCTGGACTGACAGGCATGCATCACCATACTGGACCTTCATTCATACACTTGCTGGACTGACAGGCATGCATCACCATACTGGACCTTCATTCATACACTTGCTGGACTGACAGACATGCATCACCATACTGGACCTTCATTCATACACTTGCTGGACTGACAGGCATGCATCACCATACTGTACCTTCATTCATACACTTGCTGGACTGACAGACATGCATCACCATACTGGACCTTCATTCATACACTTGCTGGACTGACAGGCATGCATCACCATACTGGACCTTCATTCATACACTTGCTGGACTGACAGGCATGTATCACCATACTGGACCTTCATTCATACACTTGCTGGACTGACAGGCATGTATCACCATACTGGACCTTCATTCATACACTTGCTGGACTGACAGGCATGCATCACCATACTGGACCTTCATTCATACACTTGCTGGACTGACAGGCATGCATCACCATACTGGACCTTCATTCATACACTTGCTGGACTGACAGGCATGCATCACCATACTGGACCTTCATTCATACACTTGCTGGACTGACAGGCATGCATCACCATACTGGACCTTCATTCATACACTTGCTGGACTGACAGGCATGCATCACCATACTGGACCTTCATTCATACACTTGCTGGACTGACAGGCATGCATCACCATACTGGACCTTCATTCATACACTTGCTGGACTGACAGGCATGCATCACCATACTGGACCTTCATTCATACACTTGCTGGACTGACAGGCATGCATCACCATACTGGACCTTCATTCATACACTTGCTGGACTGACAGGCATGCATCACCATACTGGACCTTCATTCATACACTTGCTGGACTGACAGGCATGCATCACCATACTGGACCTTCATTCATACACTTGCTGGACTGACAGGCATGCATCACCATACTGGACCTTCATTCATACACTTGCTGGACTGACAGGCATGCATCACCATACTGGACCTTCATTCATACACTTGCTGGACTGACAGGCATGCATCACCATACTGGACCTTCATTCATACACTTGCTGGACTGACAGGCATGCATCACCATACTGGACCTTCATTCATACACTTGCTGGACTGACAGGCATGCATCACCATACTGGACCTTCATTCATACACTTGCTGGACTGACAGGCATGCATCACCATACTGGACCTTCATTCATACACTTGCTGGACTGACAGGCATGCATCACCATACTGGACCTTCATTCATACACTTGCTGGACTGACAGGCATGTATCACCATACTGGACCTTCATTCATACACTTGCTGGACTGACAGGCATGCATCACCATACTGGACCTTCATTCATACACTTGCTGGACTGACAGGCATGTATCACCATACTGGACCTTCATTCATACACTTGCTGGACTGACAGGCATGCATCACCATACTGGACCTTCATTCATACACTTGCTGGACTGACAGGCATGTATCACCATACTGTACCTTCATTCATACACTTGCTGGACTGACAGGCATGTATCACCATACGGGACCTTCATTCGCCGATGAACTGAATGACGGAATTTGAAATTAAACCCCGAGCTCCAGAGCACTAGGCAGGCGACTTGTTCAGAAGTAAGTCAAGTTAGTTAAATGACTCTATCTCATGGCTGAATGTGTATTGGGTATATAGTGCTGGGAGGAGGAGGGGGAAGAGGAGCTATAGGAAGATGAAAAGGAGGAGGAGTAAGAGGTGGAGGTAGTGAAAGAGGAGAAGGAGGTAGAGGAGGAGTAGGAGGGGGTGGAGGAAGAGGAGAAGGAGTAGTAGGAGGAGAGGGGGAGGAGGAGATGGAGGAGGAGGGGAGGAGGATGTGGAGGAGGACGAGGTGAAAGTTGAGGAGTGGAGAAGAAGAAGAAGAAGAAGAAGAAGAAGAAGAAGAAGAAGAAGAAGAAGAAGAAGAAGAAGAAGAAGAAGAAGAAGAAGAAGAGGCGGATGAGGAGAAGGAGGAGGACGAGGTGCACTAGGGCGTGGTAGAGGAGGATTCGGAGAACACGAAGTTGAAGAAAAACAAGGAGGAGGTGGAGGAGAAGAACAAGAAGAATACGTTAATTGTATATACCTTACAGGACGTGGCCGGCTTCTGGCTTCGTGGTGAAGTAGCTACGGATGCAGTTCATAATCCCACATACCCGCGTTCGAAACACAGCTGTGGGCAATTTGACAGCAGACCGTCTTTCGTTTTTTTTTTTCTTTTTCTTCGAAATGGTATGGGTGCCTGTCGTTCAGAAAGAAATAGCAAATTACTGAACGTAAACTTGCCAAGAGATCGCAACAGTAAAAACAAAAACAAAAAATGCTGGTGTTTACTGCGAAGTACTGTAAAATGTATGCAGAAAACTTATTTACAGGACGTAGCAGTCAACACCAATATTGTTTGGCTGTTCGTGATTTCTGGACAAGTTTACGTTCAGTAGTTTTCCATTGCTTTGTGAACGACCTGCACCCATACCATTTTATTTTTAAACAAAAACAAAAAACGTATGGCGGTCTGCGGCCCACAGCTGTGTTTCGAACGCAATATGCGGATTACGTAACTTCTTCGCCACTGAGAAGAATAAGACGGTCACGAAACAAAAGAAAACAGGAGCCACAGTATGAAGAAGGAAAAAGTGGATGGGCGTGAGAGCGGAATTTATATCATTAAACATTCTCATTGAGAGTTTATTCTATGACGCAATTTGAGGTATTATAAATTACATAAATGTATGTCCAGGAATCACGTGTCTGGGCGTGACAGAAATCATTTCAAACAAGTATTACTCATGTCTGTGCTTGTTCAAAAGAATGAATGTTTGCAGATTACCTTAGATGTTTAGTTGGTAGGGATGAAGAATGGAAACCTGCCGATTACTGATCCACTTGTGTTTGGGGGAATATTCGCATACGGTATTCATTGTAATCATCTTTTATTTTTGCTTTTATGAGGGGTGGAGAGGAGTAGTTGACATTCCAGCGTCCGATTAGTGGCACTGGATAGTGTCACTCCGTGTGACTGTACAATATCTTTGAAAGTGTCAATCCATTTTCTTCTCGGGCGTCCTCTTGCTCTCGTAGCAAATCTTCTTTAACGTAGGACCAATGCTCGTTGTTGATGGTATTGCAGTCTAACGAGATGGCCGAACCATTTGATCTTCTGCCTTTAAATATATGTAGCGCAAGAAGTTTATCCCATTGTCTGTCTGATAACATCATTTCTTACTCGGTCTCAGATAGTTAGTTGGCAGCTCTTTCTTAGCATGTGCAGGTTAGAGTTTTCTTTTGGCCCCGGACAGAAAAAAAGATACTCCACGCCTTACCGAGGATTCGAACCCGGGTCTCCCGAAGGTGAGCCCGGCATTCTAGCCACTCGGCCTGTAGTCGCCCGTATATTACAACAACAACAACAACAAACAATGTATATTACGATAAGGTTGTTTGACAAATCTCATCATTTCACTCAGTTGAGGTGTTATATAGATCCTGATTTGCTGTATGGCTGTGAATCTTGAATGCACAAATTGGGAAGAGATTGGAAGCAACAGAGATGTGGTTCCTTAGACGAATGAGGCAAATTCCTTGGACTGCCAAAGTAACTAACAACGAATGCCTTAAAGAGGCTGGCGAAACCAGAACATTATATACAACAATAATAAAGAGACAAACACGTGTTTTTTGGTCATGTGATGAGAAGAGAGGTGCTGGAGAATGTCGTGACAACTTGAAAATCGAGGGGAAGAGAGGCAGAGGCAGACCACTAGAAATGATGCTGGATGGGTTGCGACGGTGGCATGGAGGAATATCAACGACAGAGTTGATCCAGAAAACCAAGGACAGAGATCTGTGGAGAGTCATGAACGCCTACGCCAGTCGGCACGGCACTTGATTAAGATGATAACTGTGGGAAACGTGTTAAAGCACTATAACAACAACATTACATAATTAAATTACGATGTTAGTTAAAAGATGTAAAATGTCAACTTACAGTTAAACAGTATTAGATCCTGAATGTAAAGCTTGAGAAGACTAGCTGTAAGTAAATGAGATCATTGCCACAACACCTGGGTTGTCGACAGTCCGCTGTGTAGATGCGCGACCTGGGACATGTCGGGCTAGAGCTGTTTCAGTCAACACGTTGCACAAACTGACACAGTTCGAACTTGTGGGCGACCCGGCCTCTGTGAAGTGTTGCATTGTCAAACCTGCTGGAGCGCTGAGAACACGTCACGAGCTAATTTGAGCCAAGATCAAGAACATGATGCGGGTCAAAACACTGGTGGTAATTGTTGGTGACCGGAACATTTGACCATTTTTTGTAATCTAACAAACGTCAATTTTTATGACTTCGATGTCTGGCTGTCCTTACATTTCATCTCGAATTATCATCATTACGACAACCAGCATCATCATCACAATCATCCTCATCAAACCCATCATAAATAACATATTCATAGTCACCAACTTCCCATTATCACCATCACCATCATCACCATCACCATCATCATCATCATCATCATCATCATCATCATCATCATCATCATCATCATCATCATCATCACCATCATCATCATCATCATCACCATCATCATCATCACCATCATCATCATCATCATCATCATCATCAAAATCATCATCATTACTATAATCACCACCATCATCAGCCTTAATGTCCATCGTATAGATTGTGTTAAACACTTGTTTTATAGAGACAATAGAACGAGGTGGGTAAGTATTGCTCCGGTATCATTCACTTCCAAAGGTTTGTCCTGGTTTCCTTTTAGGCGTCGTCGATTTTAGAAATCCGAATCCGACACGATGGGTATTGAGACCATGGGAACTGGACGATGATAATAATGCTGATGATCATAACCATTGTCATAATGATGATTATGGTTATGATTATTATGATTATACTGACGATGATGATGATAATTATGAGGAGTTAGTTAGTTAGTTAGTTAGTCGACAGATCATCCTCGTTGCACATCGGACCATTCAGTCCATAAGTGCTCGGATCCCCTCCTCAGCAAATCCCGCAGCGTGTAGCGGCTAACGACGCCAGTTCTGTGTTGGTTTATCAATTTTCTTTGGCTTCCTGCGTAGTGTTCTTCTTTGGTCACCCCTCTTTTAATTTGCTGCTCTCGCAGTCTGGCCATTGTTGTAGATTCACAGTCATCACTTGGTTCTTGCAAAAGTCTCACTTCTCGTAGAGCATTCAGAATGTCAGCCTGGTCCATGGCGCGTCCGCCCTCCACAGTAGCCTCACCTGCGAGCTTGTCAGCCCGCTCATTTCCTTGTACTCCCGCATGACCTGGCACGAAGATGAAACTAATCTTTGCCAGCCGAGACCGCTCCAGAGGCAGCAACCATTCTCTTCGGATCGACCCCTCCTCTATCCTCTTGATCATGTTCATTGAGTCGCTAAGGAAACAAGCCCTAGTGAATGTCTGTGTCTCGAGCCATGTTATTGCTTTACTTACTGCCATGACTTCCATGGTCAGGCTACTTGTGGTTTCAGTGAAAGCACCAGAGTCCTCCTTCACAATTCTCCCTCCGGCCCGAGCTGTAAAGGCCCATGAGCTTCTCACATGTCGGACGACCGACCCATCTGTGTAGATGACCGCGTCACTGTCTAGCGAATTCTCGAAAATCAACGCTTGTACTTCAGCCTCAACAGCAGCCGGATTTTCTTGTCTGCATTTTCTATCTAGTTGGATGCAAACTGAAAAGGATGTGCAGAAGTCTGTTGGCACTTGCACCCACTCCTCGCCAGGTTCTAAGTCCTCAAGTGAACACACCTGTTGAAGAATGTCTTCGGCTTGACCCATCCACGACCGTCCTCTTTTTAACCTGCTGCCCTTCACCTTCCTAATTTCACTATGCAGTGGATGCTGTGTGTTTGCGTTAATTCTGAGGTAGGCGCGTGCCCTGCAAACTTGCATTCTCTCTTCAATGGTTGGAAAATCAAGAAGGTAGCGCATCGCCCTGCATGCTGTATCTCTTGTACATCCAAGAATAATGCGCATAGCTTCATTCTGTATCCTTTCCATCCTTTCTATCTGCTTATGGCTGAGAGTCAGGATTGCCATTGCATACTCCAAAACAGACATGACCAGCCCCTCGTACAGAAGACATAGATGGCGCTGCTCACAGTTTGCTGCCGCCATCACCCGCATCGCTGCCAAGCCCCGCTTGGCCTTTGTTATCACCTGGTCTATGTGCACATTATAAGCAAGGCTTCGATCAAACTGTATCCCCAGGTAATTCATTGCCTGCGTTCTTTCCACCGTCTCTGAAGACAGCATTACAGTTGGTGTTGGATTGTTGACAATATGATTATTCAACGAGAACCAAGTCACTGTTGCCTTTGTTGGGTTGACCATTGCCCCAGCTTCATCACACCAAGTACTTATGCGATTGAGTTCGGTTTGTAGTTCCACAGCAACCTCCTCTCTATCCTTACCCTGACGATACACTAAAACATCATCGGCATATGACAATGTCCTGCCAGGTCCAGTGATCTGCTCACTGGTGATTCTCACTGTGTAGGCGTTGAACAGTACCGGAGATAATGGTGATCCCTGTGGTAGGCCAGGAAATATTGTTGTTGGTTCCGAAGTCCAACTGCCACATCTAAAAACTACTTTCCGTTGGAAGAGGGCTGCAGCGATCCAACTAAGGAGGAATGGACTTACGTTTAGTTCAAGAAGCTGAAACATTAAAAAATCCAGTGGTACTCTGTTGTATGCGTCCTCAAGATCAATCGCTGCAGCAACAGTTTCAGTGCCTGAGTGGAAACCTTCATAGACATCATGGGCAAAGACTGCTGCATTGGTCCAGGTTTCTCTTTTTGGACGGTACCCACTCAGGGTGAGGACGAAGTGGACGAGGAGTAGGAGGAGTGGGAAGGAGAGGAGGAAGATTATGTTACTGAAAAGAAAGAGGAGAAGAATTATGATTAAAATGATGATAATAATGAGGAGAAGGAGGAGGAGGAAGAGGAGGAATATGATGATGCTTATTTTGATGATGAAGATGATGAAGATGATGATGATGATGATAATGATGATGATGATGATGATGATGATGATGATGATGGTGGTGGTGGTGGTGGTGGTGGTGGTGGTGGTGGTGGTGGTGGTGGTGGTGGTGGTGGTGGTGGTGGTGGTGATGATGATGATGATGATGATGATTACTGTGATTTCGTGTCCCAGCTACAAAATTAAGTGCGTGGAGCAACACTGTTAGCTGTGGATTTCGTGTGGAATGCTGTTACATCTATCCTCTGGTTTTTGTATTGTGAACTGCATGTTCAAAACGTGGCGGACGGCGGGTTGCAGAACTACATCGTTTTGCATCATGTAATAATGTAGTGTGCAACTGTTGGTTTTCTAGTGACACGCTTCCATTAACGATGAACTATAATTTTAGTTTCGGACTGCTGTGTTGGCATTCTGGTAAGGCCTTTTTCATCTATGCCTGTGTGTGCTGTTAGTTTTGTCGGGGCTGCTTTCTGTTCCACTTTTCGCACTGAAGAGTATTTTGTGTGACATTCACTGACACAGGGACGGAGCAATATGTGGTGACCCTTAGCCTTGAAGTTGTAACTCTGACTAACAACTAACGACTAAAAAACTATGATTGTGATGCTCTTGATGATGTTGATAATGGTGCAGTGGCTGAGGATGATGTCAGGTCTTAGTCAGGTATGACTGAGCTACCATATGCCAGTAGACTGTTCTACCTGCTTTCTGTTAGCGCCGAATGTTGGTCGGCGCTTACCAAACCCGACACCCCACATTGTGCCAACAGCTTCGGGCGGAAGAGCGCAATTGGGAGGGTACAAGCCTTACCCTGGTGTGAGGAAATGCAAGCTAAAGACAAAATGTCATGGCAGGGCAGACCAGGCCCTAAGCCTTGGTTGTCGGCTGAT
The DNA here is from genome assembly GCA_014155875.1 of Cepaea nemoralis. Classification (NCBI taxonomy): domain Eukaryota; kingdom Metazoa; phylum Mollusca; class Gastropoda; order Stylommatophora; family Helicidae; genus Cepaea; species Cepaea nemoralis. Next base: position 83,458 of record JACEFZ010008820.1, read on the forward strand.
CTAGGATCGAAGCTCCGACAGGTGGACAGTTAGAGCATTGCTTTGCTGATCCGGCAGCTTCTGCGGCTTGTCTTGTTCCAGATGTAGAGGTGTTACCTTTCCTCTGGAGTGAACTAGGCAGGCCCAGGCTTTGTGCTATGGAGAGGCGATAACTCCACCCCTGATCTTAACCGGTCTCGGAATCAAAGCGAGAGGCAACTGTTACGGGTTATAAGTCCTTGTCAGTTGGCGTAGACATGGGGCGCCACGCGTTGCCTCTGACGGTGGGAGACACCTACAGGTGTCACTGATCAGCTACCGCCCGCCTCAAGCTGGGTAGCCCCGGCCAATTGGGTGCTGATCCGCCACAGTCTGCCTGCTTCAGTGGGTGCTTGGGGCTAGGACAAAATCTGAATCGCAGTCTGTAAAACCAATGCACCAGGTACTAATAAAATTAAAAATAGACGCCTCAAGCTACGGCTTGCAACCTGGAACGTGAGAACCATGTGTCCAGGATTTTCCACTGACTTGACCAATATTGACGATGTGAGAAAAACGGCTGTGATTGATGCCGAATTCAATGTTATTTCTTAACATTAATATTGCTGGCCTGCAGGAGACTCGCCTCGCTGAGGAAGGGTCACTCGGGGAAAAGAATTACACCCTTTTTTTGGAAGGGTAGAGGGCAGACAGAAAAAATGCAACATGGTGTGGGCTTTGCAGTGAAGAATTCGCTACTTGGATTGTTTGAAATTCCAGCAGGAGGAAATGAAAGACTGTTATCCCTGCGCTTGGCAACCTCTTATGGTTTTGCCACCATTATTACTGCATATGCACCGACACTCGATTCCTCTGATGATGTGAAGGATTCGTTCTATGAGGAGTTAGACTGTGTGATCAAGGCAGTTCCAAAATCTGACTACATTTATATGCTCGGTGATTTCAATGCTCGTGTGGGCAAGGACTCGAGCTCATGGCCAGTGTGCCTTGGAAAATACAACATCGGTCGAATGAATGAAAATGGGCAAAGGCTGCTGGAGCATTGCACCAGAAATGACCTATGTATTACAAACTCCTTTTTTTTAAACAAAAGAACTGCATAATGTCACATGGAAACATCCAAGATCCGGCCATTGGGCACCACTGAAATTCCCATCAT
>JACEFZ010008821.1:0-47167 GCA_014155875.1 Cepaea nemoralis
AAGTCCCCGTACATAGATTAGTTAATTAGTTAGTCGAGGCTCCAACTCACGCAACGGGTCCTCCCATTAATGCTCCATTCCCGTGCCAGCGAGTATCACACAAAATGCTCCCCACTGTCCAATGTGAAACGTGGAATAGACAGGAGTCTCGACAATCCAACAAGCCCGCACAGGGTACACTGTGCATAATGCCGCTGTCATAATGTCAACACAAAATTCATCCACACTCGCCACAGTTCATCGTTGATGGACTCAGGACTCGGCAGTCACCAGAAAGACCTCATTGACCCGGGTTTTCTCACATGGCACCGCCTCTTACCGCAGGGCGACCCGCCGAAAAGGTTGCACAAAGCACGAACTCCGCAGCTTCAGCGCCGACTCCCAGGAGTCTCCCGAAAAATGCACTCGTGAACCGAAAGGGCAAAAAGTCAATCCAGCAACCACCGGTAGCCATTGTTCTGAACATGCAGGTCACTGTACAGGACAGATGTAAAAGCATTCCACGCGAATTTCACAGCTCACATACATAGAATACAGCGGTATGATTATAGCTAGATCTTTGTGTCCTGGTGTACACAGTACATAGAAGACAGCTCCAGTAGGCAGAATAGCTTTGTGTCTCGTGCACACATTTGCATTGTAAAGCTGTATATATCTTGTATGTACATAACTACAGCTGTCTCATCCTCATGTACATATGTGTGTGTTCTTCTGTATAAGTACACATGCCACAGCTGTGCATGTTAGTGTACATTATACCAAGTACAGCTGTCAATCCTCTCATCAGATAAACCAGCTATTAGTTCTCTCATGTATATGGTAGAGCTGTTAGTTCTCTCTTGTATATGTTACAGTTGCTAGTTCTCTCAAGTATATGTTATATCTGTTAGTTCTCTCATACATAAATATACAGTAGTACAGTTGTTAGTTCTCTCATACATAAATATATGCTACACCTGTTAGTTCTCTCATACATAACTATGTGGTACATCTGTTAGTTCTCTCATACATAAATATACAGATGTACAGTTGTTAGTTCTCGCATTCATAACTATATGGTGCATCTGTTAGTTCTCTCATACATAAATATATGGTACATCTGTTAGTTCTCACATATATAAATATACATACGTGCAATTATTAGTTCTCTATAACAGAGTAACTGTTATACAGAGTAACTGTTACAGAGAGTGACTGTTGTGGGACGACATGGTAGAGCTTGGACTTAGAATTAAAATGATGAATAGAGAAATCAAATATAGTATGCGATAGAATATAGTGGAGCGGCGCGAACTAATCATCGTAAGACACACGTAGAAGAAAGTTGAGTAGTATCCAGGTATGAGGAGACGTTTTAGAGACGGAAAGACGTAAGATAGCAACAATAACAAACAAGGAGAGAATGCGTCTTAAAGTCAACCAGAGGAGGAGTCTTACCGTCAACCAGAGAAGGCGTCTTGGAGTCAACCAGAGAAGGAGTCTTACCGTCAACCAGAGAAGACATCTTGAAGTCAACCAGAGAAGACATGTTTGAATATTCTAAAGACAATGATATCTCACACCGTCGCCAGTCTATGGCCGGGTCTTTGCTTTTGTCTCGATTATGTTAAGCCATACTGGCTTAATTCGTTTCCACACACCCCCCCCCCCCTTTTTCCCTTCAAGTTTCCTAGTGGTCACTACGTTTTCAAGTTTATTTCTTATCGTACCATGATTTGTAAACACAACTGGACTAAGTACGACCAGGGAGGCCAGATCCATTGTAACATTCCGTCCCGTTGCAGATTCGTACTCACGACCACCGAGCCGACAGACGAGCATCTAGCCACCACGCTAGTTCGGCTTCCGTATTGAAAGCGTGCTTACATTTGAAAAAGATTCGCTTTCTTGCGTATAGTGGAACATTCTAACGAAATATTTGCGTCCTTTGGTTTCAGAGGACGAAAATGTTGTCAACTAAAGGGGGACAATCTATTACAGACGAACAGTGTTGCCATTTTGACATTTTCGCACTAAATTTATTGCTTTTTGAAGTCATTTATTGCCAAAAAATGCATTTTGCGCGGCCGCGCGAATTTGGTGCTTCACAATTTATTTTGGGTGCTTTTTGCTGCTTTTTTGGCCTGGGTAAAAATTACTTTAAAAATCATTTTGGGTACACTAAAAAGCCGAATTTGAACTTAAGCGAGGGAGTAAACCAGTCTTAGTACATTAATGCCCAATATTCACGTAATTTAACTCTCCTTTAATACGATGCAGTTGAAGTGAGTGACACGTGCAGGCAATACGCAATGCGTTAAAAAATTGTTTAAACAAGAATGGGCTTGAGTTGCAAAGACTTGTTGCACTCGGCACTGACAATGCATCTGTCATGACAGGTGTAAACAATGGAGTATATACAACACTAAAATTCGAAGCTCCTCATCTGGTACTAGTTAGGTGTGTATGTCATTCCCTTCAGGTGGCAGTGCCACATTTTTGTAAAACAATTGGCACTCAATGGGTGATGTGGTCAATAGCGCACACTTCGCCTTTACTTTCCAGAACATTTCATGGTGCTTAGTTTCGGCTGAGTCAACCCGGGAGCAATAGTTGGGACTCAATTACATGATCTACGGGTAACCATTCGCTATCGCGCTCTCGACGGCCTGTGCACTTGGTAAGCGAAATTTAAGGGGAAACAAATACCTCTTTTTCACGGGAACATAATATTCATTTTATTGTTTGCAAGGGACATAACTCGCAAACGTTTTTCTAAAGAAGCAATTAGTTACATTAATTGTAATTGTTAAATGTTTAATATAATGACACCACCTATTCACAGTTAACACAATAATTTGACATGCTAAAGTCTGAAATACTTACACTGCTAAAAATGAATAAAATGTACTTGTTAATGCAATATATACAATGTTGCAACACTGCAAGCTCCGTGCACGATGTTAACGACTGTCCCCCAATGGACGCGCTGACATTGTCACTCTGGTTTCTCTTCACAACGTATAAACAGTTCCATGAACAATATTTCATCTTGGAAATGTCGTGGCATTTCTAGATAGGCCTGATCTCGCCAGGACACCCCTCATATTTTTAATGGGAGTGAATTTCATCATTGATCGTTGGCTGTATCCATAACCAGTAGAGTCTTTCCTCATAAAATGTCGAACGTATCAAACGTGGAAAATCTGTCACCGCAGATAATTAGACAAGTTACAAAAGAAATAAGTAGTTTGTATCGAAATCCGCCGGAGGGAATAAAAGTGTTTATGAATGATGAGGATGTGACAGACATACAAGCAACTATTGAAGGACCAGCTGGCACACCATATGCGGGTGGAACTTTCCGCATGAAACTGGTTCTTGGCAACAATTTTCCCTCAGAACCACCAAAAGCTTTCTTCCTCACTAAAATTTTCCATCCAAATGTGTCTGGCAATGGAGAAATCTGTGTCAACACATTAAAGAAAGATTGGAAGCCAGAACTGGGCATTAAACATATTTTGTTGACTGTCAAGTGCTTGCTGATTGTTCCTAACCCTGAGTCAGCCCTTAATGCAGAAGCGGGAAAGTTGTTATTGGAACAGTATGAGGACTACTCCTTAAGAGCTAAAATGTTTACAGAAATTCACGCCAAGCCTCTAAGAGTTACAGAGGAAAACTGCTCTTCTGAAGATAAAACAGCAGAGGGTCCTCTTGCGAAGAAACATGCTGGAGATAAAAAAAACTTTTGGAGAAAAAGAAACGTGATAAAAAGAAGACATTAAAACGCTTGTGACCATACTTTCAGATCACTGTATCTTCAATTTCACAATCATCTGTCATTATTTTTAACCTACAAACAGAACTCATCTCTATCACAAAAATAATATGCCTTGACCGAGGGATTGTCATGCTGTTGTCTATTAATATGTGTGTATGTGCAGCTGTTGAATATTTTTATCTTTTGGGTGCATGAGAATGTGTAGTATTGAACTGTCTACGCAGAGTAATCTTCCTTGGAGATTGTTTATAATTTATTGTTTGCATATAATTTTGTGTTTTTCTTGCAATGGCTGGTCTTTGGTGGTTGCGCTGTCATGCAAGTTCTCATGATGAACAGTGCCATTTTTGAGAGTTTAACTTTGGTTCCACACAGCTTGGAGTTTAGTTTCGATTGAGTGGGCTAAATCTTTCATAGCTTGCTACACAGAAGACTATTACGCAGAACATGTGCAGCCATTTGATTAGTCCACATAGTGGTGAAGAGTTTGGGATAAAAATTGCTAGCTAAGAGAAGCTGTATAAGCCATACATGGCAGACCACTTAATTATCAACTTGAGTTTCTACTGATTTCATTTTGTCACTTATTCAGCATGATTATTATTTTTTGTCTCACTTGGGGGTGTGCATTAGCCACTCCCGTGTGGAAAGTCCATGAAACCAGCTTACGCAGTTTCACACAAGTACGGGGGTTAATTAAATTGTCTTCATTTTTGCAGTAAATTTTGCTACTTAAAGAAGGACATGCTAAATAAAACATAATTTCATAAACTCCAGAGTAGTCTAGAAGTCAAAAAGTTCAGTAGAACCTGATTTGATTATTCTTTATATATTTTAGATTTAAAAAAAGATTGAATTAATTTGAAGTGGAGGTAAGCATGATTGAAATTTAGTGTCAAAAAGCAAGCCCCAATGAAGGGGTGATTATGAGGTGTTTTAATGTGACAGTAGCAGCAAAATTTAATTGAATATTGCATTTAATGATGGAATGGTCAGTTGTATGCATAGTTTCAGTAAAGACAATGGTGTTAGCGAGGCAGATTGCAAATCTGTAGACATTGATAGTGGCTAGGGTCTGAGATGTTGGCCACATACATTTTGTTTAGTGCAAATAACCTTGTTAGTTTCAACAACATCTGCTTCTTACAACTGTCTGTCCAATACCCAGTTGAAGTATGTTTGGTTTATGGGGGTGTCTGCACAAGGTATTCACAAGAGAAAGTCATGAAATTGCCCAGCATTGTGGCAAAAAAAAAAAAAAGAAAAAAAACATAAACAATATTCTTAGGTTTCTCTTCACAACGTATGGACTATCCAAATGACACTACAATAACCTTGACTGTCTTGGCGGTTGGCGTTGACGGGTATGGGGACAGGGCCGTGTTCTGTTTTTCGTACTTCTTCCACGGCGTAGTTTCAAATGGAGTCTACTTGACATCTTCTTTATGACTGGATCTGACAGCAAAGTCTTGATTTTTCTAAACTCAAAGTGAACTATTCAAAGTGATAAAAACTTGTGTAATTTTTCCGGATTTTGTGGTGATATTCGTTGGAGTTGATATTCTGGATATTTCCCCGGTATTATTACCGGAAACAACAAATTTCAAGATGTATTCAAATATCACTGAATTCGTGGTCTCGGAAAACGACTACGATGTCCAGCTACTTCACCAGTCCGGAACGATAGTGTGTTCCATTACTGGTCCCGAAGCTGCTGCTAAAGCAACACCTGCACTTATTATGAGTGCCCTAACTGGTCCAGGAGGTGTACCTTTTGGAGGAGTCGTCGACCTGCATAGGTTCGAAGTTCCCACTAGGTGGTACTTTCACCTGTCAGCAGAGGCTCAGAAAGCCGTGTATGAGAAATTACACGGCAAAAAGTTTTCTCTACCAAACCTAGGAATAGACATATCACTACAACATCTAGACAAAGAAAGAGACAGGCTGACCATCCACTGGCTACCTGTCACGATTGCTCCTCAAGGAGTTAAAAAACTGGTGCACAGTATTACAGGAGACGACAAGGCTAAGGTCTTTAGGATAAAGAATGGGGCTGGCAAGTGGGCAGCGCTCTGCAACCCAACAAAGGAAGTCCCCCATTATATACGGATCTACACTCCTGGTATTACGAACAATAATCACAGAGTGTTGATCACGATGCCGGGGAGAAAGACCAATTGTCCAGCGTGTGGCCAAAACAACCACTGGGCAAATAAATGCCCAAGTCGACGACAACCGATGACACCAACAGCAGCAGCAGTCAGTGTACAAAGCCAAGAATATTTCCCACCATTCGAAAGAGAAACTCCTCCACAAGGAAAGACTGAACTGACATAAACTTTCAATAGTCAAATCAACACACAAGAAGACAGGAACACACAAGAAAATAACACACAAGAAATCAATCCAAAGAATGAAGACTCTGATGGTTTTCAAATCGTCAGCAAACCAATGAAGAGAAAATAGGCTAACAGAAGACTACTGCAGTCAAAACACAGCGATGACACAGAAACAGACGACTTACCACTGCCAAAGAAAGAAAAAGTCAAAGCGACTATAGGCAAGACAAAGGAAACTGAACAAGAACAACAAGAGGAGACACAAGTACAAGACGAAGACGGCATATACAGCATACCAGACACTCTCTTCGTAGACACAGACACAAGTGATAAGAACGAGGATCAAGATGATCCTCTCACACAAACTTTTGCTACTACAGACTTGCTCGCCTAAATGTACCCATCATGGATAACAACTCTACGGGTGAATCGATATACTTATTATATCTCAGTTATTTGTTTTTACTTAAATTATAATGACTAGTGATTTAGTTATCATTACTTTAAACATTTGTGGTATACGTACAAAATTACAACACATTATCACACTAATAAACAAACACAAACCAGACTTTATACTACTACAAGAAACAAATATATGTTCAAAAACATTCGCACAACATATCACCACACAGCTAGGCCTCAAACATTCATGCTTTAGTTTAGGCACACACAAAATTGGGTCAGGAACAGCTATTCTGCAGACATCAGACAGGTGGGATATAATTAAAACTCACACGGATAACCAGGAACGAATCTCCATAATACAGGTTGAAAACACTATACATGCATACACCATAGTGAACATATATGCACCACCTAATTACAATCATCAACCAAATTTTTACCAAGAATTAGACACCTTACTTATACAAACATACAGAGGGCAAAATGTTATCCGTGCAGGGGATTTCAATTTTGTAATCTCAGATATGGATATCGTAGGGGGAGGCAGAGCAGGAATCAAGACACAATTAAGGAGAAATGACAGGAATGGAATAGATCGACTGGATATACTAAAAAATACCTTAGACAATTTAACAGACGCTTTCAGATACAGACACCATAATATCATTGCAACAACACACAAAAATAGGGCTTAAAATAGATCTGCCAGACTAGATAGAATATACACACCTTCAACACACCACATAATACACACAAAACATCTACAAGAAACATTACAATATACAGATCACAAAGCAGTACTAGCACACATCACTACAGACACTAAAAATACAAGGCCATCAAAAAGAACACCACATTGGAAGTTCAAAACACATTACTCCAAAACACAGGTTATGTACAACACATAAGAAACCTACTGAGTGAGTGCGTGGTGCGACACTGTGAGCTGAGAGTTTCGCGTGGAATGCTTTTACATCTGTCGGTGGTTGTTTGTAGTGTGAACTGCATGTTTGGAATGATGGCGGCCGGCTGTTGCTGGATTGACTGGTTTGCCTTTTCGGCTCACGGGTGCATTTTTCAGGAGACTCCTGGGAGTCACCGCTGGAGCTACGGAGTTCGTGCTTTGTGCTGCGCTTTCGGTGGGTTGTCCTGCGGAAAGAGACCAAGCCATATCGGATAAAACCCAGGTCAATGAAGTCTTTCTGGTGACTGCCGTTTCCATCGACGATGAACTGTATTTTTCATGGAGGACGTTTGTGTTGGCATTCTGGCGGCGGCATTATGCACAGTGTACCTATGCGGACTGTTGGCTTGCCGATACTCCTGTCTACTCCATTGTTCACATTGGGCAGTGAGGAGCATTTTATGTGATATTCACTGGTACAGGAACGGAGCAATATGGGGACGACCCGTTGCCGTGAAGTTGGAACCACGACTAACTAACTAACTAACTAACTAACATAACAAACCTTATTCTAACATACACTAATAGTACACCCACCGACAACATAACACAAATTTGGGATTTACTAAAGAATACAATATGTTATAGAACACAACATTTAGCATCCATCATACATAAAGACAGACAACAACAAGAATATATCATACAGACAGCAATACAACTCACAAAACAGACTAACAGGAATGCACTACCCCTACACACACTAGAATCACAATTAGAACAACACCAGCAACACACATTCCGTGGTGCACTCCTTGGAACTAAACTTACTAACATATAAGAAGAATGTCCCAGTAAACAACACCTTGCATTAGAACAAAACATTCAACGTAACAGACAAATAGGAGCAATAACAGACATGCAAGGAAACACACAGAGGCAATACATATACTAGAAACATTCCAACAGTACTACACTGACCTATATACAGCAGAACCCGCCAACACACAAACACAAAATAGGTTCTTACAATACACAAAGAAACTGTCAGACACAGATAAGGACACACTAGACACAGAGCTTACATTAGATCAATCAAATGCAGAAAGACAAAACACCGGGACCAGATGGACTCACAGTAGAATTCTACCAATATTTCTTTCCTATCCTAGGCAATTTCCTTCTAAATGTCTACCAAGAAGCTTTTCATAAACAAGAACTCCCAAACACTTGCAACATGTCATACATAACACTTATACTCAAAGACAACACAGACAAAACACAGCTGAAAAACTATAGACCCACCTCTTTATAAAACACAGACTACAAAATTCTAGCAAAATCACTTGCAAACGAAATAAAAAATTTCATGCCATCACTCATCCACCCAGACCAATAGTACAGTATTCAACACAGAAACACATCAACATACACATTTTATTAGAGATTTCAATACATACACCCACCAGAAAGACTGTCAATCCTCCCTCTTATCTTTAGACTAAAAGAAGGCCTTTGACAGAATTTCACACTCATACTTACACAAAACACTAGCGCACTGTAACATAGGACAATACTACAGACAGTGGATAGTAATATCGTATAAAAATCCTGAAAGTAAGGTACTGGTGAATCATTCACTCACTGCCAGTTTCAAAATCAATAGATTTATCAGTCCACTATCAGCAGTCCTATATGTACTCACAATAGAACCACTCAGAGAAGCAATTAGACAGGACACTAACATTAAAGGTACATTTATACAAGGGTTTGGGGAGCGGAAATTAGTTGCTTATGCAGACGACACCGCTTTCTTCCCTACAACCAACACTTCCATAACGAACATACTTCACACCTTCAAACAGTTTGCTGAAGGAAGTGGGGTCAAAATAAACATCCAGAAGTCTAAAATAATGGGTCTGGGGAAGTGGAAGAATAAAGCAGATTTCCGCGCCCCCCCCCCCCCCCCCCCGGATCTAACAGTCACAGATAACATGAAAACTTATGGGATCACATTTCCATCCAATCCCAGAAAAACACATACAGAAACGTGGCAATCACTGACAAAACAAATTATAGACATACTACATAGGTTCAAATACAAGACATCAACAATTTATTTTTAGAAGCACAATTGTAAACACCTTCATCATTCCTAAAATAATATACTTAGCCACAGTGTTAGACTCCCCAAAACAAACAGTCACAGACATAAACAAAAACATCAGACAATTCATCTTCAGCAACACAATTCACAGTATAAAACACAAGACTTTAATACAAGATAAGAAACGAGGGGATGTCGCTTTACAGGACCTACACACAAAAATACAAGCATTAAGAATCAACCACATAGGACGCATCATCAATCATCCAGATCAACACTCGCTAGCATTATACTATATTGCAATTAGATTACATAGACTTAAGGAAATAGACAAAACAACACCGCACTATTACGGCACACTACCGCACTTCTACAGAACATGTATGCAAGCAATTCAAGGCAATGAACATTTAATACAACAGACAACCAAGCAGATATACAAATATTTAGTGAAACAACAAGCCCCACCACTACATCTGAGAATCAAAAGAGGATACAAATATTATATGAAAGACTATAGCTGCACCTTCACTAACTTACACAACAAACATATCACATCGAAATCCAAAGAAGTAACATACAGGCTAATTTATAATATGACCCCGACAACAGAGAGAGAGAGAGAGAGAGAGAGAGAGAGAGAGAGAGAGAGAGAGAGAGAGAGAGAGAGAGAGAGAGAGCAGCACAGACATCCAAGCAAATAGCCCCATGCAAATTATGTAGACACAATATTCAGGAAACAGAGGACCATCTCTTCTATGAATGCCCAACAATCACAGCCACTAAGACTGCACTACAACAGTTAATAGAAACACACACAAACAAGAAAACTGACGCTTACAAAGCGATTTTCCTAAATACAATACCCACAGCCACAAAAGACAAACACACTAAACTTCTCGTTGCACTAGCGGAGTATAGAAACATAATATGGTCTAGTCGAAACTCGGCCATCCACAATCACCACACAATATACCCACACATACTAGCAAAGATTTTTTGCAACAGAAAATCGCCCAGCTATTCGCAGATTAAGCAAGAGCCACTCCCATCAAGTTCACACTACACAGCATCCATGTTCAAACACACTCTCACAGATATTTCTATACTCCGAATGTGTGTCACTAAGCCCAATCATTGGGGAGCAAATGGCCAAATAACTGAATAAATGTCCCTTCTTTGTTACCGAGACTATTGGCCCAACCTAGACATAACGATGGGAAAGTGCCCTTTGTGAGTCAGTGGTCTTGTCGACCGAGGTTTGACCTCAGTCGGAAGAGCTCAGGTAAACTCTTGGTGGTGGTGGAAAATTTGCCATCTCATGTAGTGAACTAAATAAATTCCAATCTGTTTACTCTCTCTCTCTCTCTCTCTCTCTCTCTCTCTCTCTCTCTCTCCTCCCCAAGCTCTATCTCTCTCTCTCTCTCTCTCTCTCTCTCTCTCTCTCTCTCTCTCTCTCTCGCCCTCTTTGTTGAGATCTTTCCCGATCTCAGCCAAGCCCGCCACAAACAAATCCTTCTTCGCACTTGTGATTAAGAGGAATACCGTGATTCAGCAATACTATGGAACTTACTTACATGAAACTAAGCTTGCATGAGGAACCTGCGGTGTGAAAGTCTCAATTAAATGGTTTGGTATGCATGGGAGCAAATGATTACTACACCATGCCAAGAATATAATGTCACATGTGCATGAATGTATACGCTGTATTCGCAATGTAAAAAGACTGTTTTTGTACATAATAAACCGATTTATTTTTTTTTTTAAATAAAAAAAAAAAATCCAGTCAATTTCAGGCCAAATAAAAAAAAACAATATTTAGTTTCATACCTTTTGTAGGACGTTGCAGCCAACCCCAGCATTTCTTGGCTGTCTGTGATATCTTCGCAAGTTTGTGTTTAGTAGTTTGCCATTGCTTACTGAACGACCAGCACCCATACCAATTCGTAAACAAATAACGCAAGGCGGTATGCTGCCAAATCGCCCGCAGCTGTGTTTCGAACACGGGTATGTGGGATTACAAACCGCGTCCGTAACTCCTACACGAACATGGCACAGGCCAAATACGTGTTACGAAAAACTCAACACACACGCACAAGCGCGCGCGCACACACACACACACACACACATACACACACACACATTGGCTGCACGTATTACTGAAATTATAATATTGTCTCTGACTTATATATATCATTGGCACCTTGCCATCTTGACAGACGATAGTTTGTGCTTTAAAAAGGCATAATAACTTATACCTATGGCAGTAGCGAATGTGACTGATAAGGCCATTTCGCGCTGTAAATGTCCGTTCACAATGGGTGCATGTGAACACGTGGTCTTTTCCACCATCATGCATCATCTTACGTCTCACACACTCGGTGTGTGATTTATCTGCAATAATTTTCTCCTTTGTCTTTATTCCATTTCTGATGTTTGCCCTCCATGCAACACGTTCAGCGGCGACTTGCTCCCAATGCACATTGTCAGAGCCTGTATCAATCATGTCCCGCTTACACACATCTTTGTATATATATATATATATATATATATATATATATATATATATATATATATATATATATATATATATATATATATATATATATATATATATATATATATATATATATATATATATATATATATATATATATATATAGCTGTAAGAGAGAAAAATGGCGTACGTTATGCTTGTGACCAAAGAAGACGATGATGATTTCGAAATTGATGAAGAGGGAGACCAGGGTATCCAGAAACTTCAAAGAAAAGGCAAAGAGGGTTTTGGCGTAGAGGGCCCAACTCGAAGTAGTGTTGATCAGTTCGAGGACATCGAAATAGATGGTGATGAATCTGAAGGTCCAGGCAAACAGATCTATTGAAGGTTGGATTTTATTTGTAACTGGTGTCCATGAGGAGTCTCCAGAGGATGACATGCATGAAAAATTTGCTGAGTTGGTGAAATCAAGAATGTACATCTTGACAGGCGAATTGGCTTTCTCAAGGGATATGCACTGGATGAATATTAAACATTCAAATAGGCACAGAATGCAATGATTGATTGATTGATTTAGGAACCGACATCACAGCATTCAGGTCATTCCCATAAGCACTCCGTCTCCATCCTCAGCAGCCAGCGAAGAGTTCCAACACTAATAGTTCCAGTAGCAATCTGATTATATGTCCGTCTCGCCTTTCCTCTGAGCGTCGAGCGTCGGCCAGATCCCCTCGTCACAACTCGCTGCCTCATTCTTACCAGACTATGGTGATCCATTTGCTCCTCCGAGGTGTACACGTGCTCCCACAAGGCCGCAACCTCGTCTGCCTTGTCATGCATCAATACTGCACCAAGTTTTGCCGAGCCAGCCAATCTGCCCGCCTGTTCATTCCCCAGTGCATGCCCAGGAGAAAAGATCCAGGTGATGCTTGCTACCCGTGTCCTCCGAAGCGAAGCATGCCACTCTGCACGAAGCCTGCCTGTCCTCACCCTCCTCAGCATGCTTTTGCAGTCAGTTATAATCACAATGTGTGTATGTATCTTGTTCTCCATCCAGCGGAAAGCTGCACTGACCGCCTCCACCTCCATTCTTAAGCTAGACACACTACTGGGGTGTCTCTGGTGCATCCCATAATGACCCGCATAGCTTCGTTCTGTATGCGCTCTAATTTCACCAGCTGACTCTTTGAGACAGTGAGCTGTCCTAGTTTTATAATCATTCACTGAGAGGATCAAGTGCTGGTATAGTGTGAAGAGCATTCTCTGCTCTGTGTCCATTGCAGCTATAGTTTTAAGTGGACTGAGTCTTTGGGGACAGAAAATCAGTGATGGTTTGGGCATTTGTGAGGGGACCTAGAAAAGACGGGGCAAGACGAAATGACAGGCGAAGAAGATAGATGCTTACACCAAACTTGTACAGAATACTTTAAGTGGGCTTGTTGTATAGCTATTGGCATGGTAACGTTAATAAGAACAGATACAATGCTGATTATGTTAGATTTATGTTTTATGTTAGATTTATGTTTTATGTTAGATTTATGTTTTATGTTAGATTTATGTTTTATGTTAGATTTATGATATATGTTAGATTTATGTTTTATGTTAGATTTATGTTTTATGTTAGATTTATGTTTTATGTTAGATTTATGTTTTATGTTAGATTTATGTTTTATGTAAGATTTATGTTTTATGTTAGATTTGTGTTTTATGTAAGATTTATGTTTTATGTTAGATTTATGTTTTATGTTAGATTTATGTTTTATGTTAGATTTATGTTTTATGTTAGATTTATGTTTTATGTTAGATTTGTGTTTTATGTAAGATTTATGTTTTATGTTAGATTTATGTTTTATGTTAGATTTGTGTTTTATGTAAGATTTATGTTTTATGTTAGATTTGTGTTATGCAGTTTTATACGTTTCCTTATCCTTCCTGTATGGCTATGCGCATTATTCTTGGATGTACAACAGATCCAGCATGCAGGGCCATTGATTGTCCAACCATTGAAGACAGAATACAAGTTTGCAGAGCACGCGCCTACCTCAGAGTTAACGCAAACACACAACATCCACCTGCATAGTGAAATTATGAAGGTGAAGGGCAGCAGGTTAAAAAGAGGACGGTTGTGAATGGGTCAAGCCGAAGACATTCTTCAACGGGTGTGTTCACTTGAGGACTTACGGCCTAGCGAGGAGTGGGTATAAGTGCAGACAGATGTCTGCACATCCTTTTCAGTGTGCATCCAATTAGATAGAACATGCAGACAAGAAAATCCGGCTTCTGTGGAGGCTGAAGTAAAAGCGTTGATCTTCGAGTATTCGCTAGACGGTGATGCTGTCATCTACACAGATGGGTCGGTCGTCCGACATGTGAGAAGCTCATGGGCCTTTACGGCTCGGGCCGGAGGGAGAATTGTGAAGGAGGACTCTGCTACTTTTGTTGAGACCACAAGTAGCCTGACTATGGAAGTCATGGCAGTAAGTAAAGCAATAACATGGCTCGAGAACAACATTCACTAGGGCATGTTGCTTTATCGACTCAATGAGCATGCTCAAGAGGATAGAGGTGGGGTGGATTCAAAGAGAATGGTTGCTGCCTCTGGAGCGGTCTCGGCTGGCAAAGATTAATTTCATCTTCGTGCCAGGGCATGCGGGAGTATAAGGAAATGAGCAGGCTGACAAGCTCGCAGGTGAGGCTACTGTGGAGGGCGGACGTGCCATGGACCAGGCTGACATTCTGAATGCTCTACAAGAAGTAAGACTTTTGCGAGAACCAAGTGATGACTGTGAATCTACAACTATGGCCAGACTGCGAGAACAGCAAATTAAAAGAGGGGTGGCCAAACAAGAACACTACGCAGGAAGCTAAAGAAGATTGATAAACCAACACAGAACTGGTGTCGTTAGCCGCTACACGCTGCGGGATTTGCCGAGGAGGGGATCCGAGCACTTATGGACTGAATGGTTCGATGTGCAATGAGGAATATCAGTCGACTAACTAACTAACTAACTAACTAACTAACTAACTAAATAACTAACTAACTAACTGACTAACTAACTAACTAACTTATCCATCCATCTTGTTCATCCCAAAAAATGTGTTAATTGCAGCAAATCGGTTTACAACAAAGCTGTGGCAATATTTGTGCCTTCCCGCCATCATATTCAACTGCAGCAGATACAAGTGTAGTGCAAGCTTTTAGTGTGCATTTATAAAAACAACTTAAGCATGCTTCAGAACTTTTGAATCTTGTTTGTTGTAACTTAAACTGATATATTCCTTGTAGAGAAGACACCTCAGCACTTAAACAGATTAGCCATTTAAAACATTTCCCCATTGTAAATTTAAATAATGAAGACACAATTTATTGCCTGTATGTTTTTAAAACTACCATAGTAACACAGACAGTGAAATATATCACAGTT
Source organism: Cepaea nemoralis (assembly GCA_014155875.1). NCBI lineage: Eukaryota > Metazoa > Mollusca > Gastropoda > Stylommatophora > Helicidae > Cepaea > Cepaea nemoralis. The sequence goes on from JACEFZ010008821.1 coordinate 15,441, forward strand.
TGTTTTTTCAGCTATGTATTTCGGCTATTTTGTTGCTTTAATATATAGGTGATTTATTTCAATTGTTGTAATATATGCTATAGAGAAATATGACAGGCACTAATTTGTACAATATAGCTTGTGTGTGTGTGTGTGTGTGTGTGTGTGTGTGTGTGTGTGTGTGTGTGTGTGTGTGTGTGTGTGTGTGTGTGTGTGTGTGTGTGTGTGTGTTCATTATTTAAGTTTTACAATTGTTGAAGACACTCTTAAAATGGGGTGTTAATGCTAGCAGATTCACAAGTGGGGCTGGAATACTTTGATATCTCAAGTTGTGTTGTCATTACTTCGATTGTGTTCTTATCTTTAATATGAAAATTTGTCTTCTTCTTCTTTCGTTCGCTTGAAATACATCTATAACTGCAGTGTTGTCTCCTGTATGAATCTAACAGTCTTTTTTAGTTCACTCAGCGGTCCATAGAGTTTATCTTCCACTGTTGTCTCTCTAGGCCAGAAGGTATGCCTGGGTATGTTGTAGATTGGGCAGTCTTGGAGTATGTGCTCTGGTGTCTGCGGCGCCAAATCACATGTGCACATGGCTGAATCACCAATCTTGAATTTTGTATGCATGTGGTTGCGTAATCTGTTCTGCCCTGTTCTAAGGCGCAGAATGATGACTTGTCCTGGTCTGTCCATAGCGTGGTAGTCGTCTTGAGCTGGCTTTGGTGGCCTTTTGACTGATTTGATCATTCTTTTCTTTTGGTGGTTGTGACGAAACGGACCAGATCTCAGTCTGTCCTCTGTATTATTTCCCTTTGGTCGGAATAAGACGAGTTGTCTCCCGTCAGATTGGGAACATAGCTAGGGAAATCCCCTGCTAAAATAGTCCCTGACGTCATAATTCGGGTGAATTCTAGAAGATCCTAGAATATAATCGGCAGAGTGCGTACGTGATTTTTGCTGTCACGTTGGACCCACAATTACATCGGGGAGCACGGGATTCTAGATTTCTCCGTGACCCATGGGATTCTCTAGGCCCGAGATGTAATTGTAACTGCGCACTCAGCTCTCCGCTGTTAGTCGCCATCCAAGTATCGTCAGAGACGGCCGCAATTTACTGACTGCTGTGAAGAGATGTCTTTTGTCGCTGCCAGAGCGGGACATCGTGGTGACTCTATGATCTAAGGTAATATCTTAATACAATATTAGTTAACCGTTGTCCTTAAATAAAACGCCGGCAGCCGAAATACTTTTAAGCGCCGAACGGAAAAATAATTGTCTCCGCGAAGCGAATAAATTTTCCTCCGCCTGTCTGCATTTGTAATTAGCAGCTATCGATCGGCTAGGAAATATTTAGGTCAGACGTCTCCTGTAACCACAGGTGTGTGTGCGTCAAAACATCAGGCGTGTGTAATTAGTCACATCTGATCAGCTGTGTAAAACTGATGTTATTGTAGGCGATAGACTTTAAGGATGTTAGATTACAATTATATGCATTATTAGTGAAATGTACTATGATTTTATCACTGATCCGGGTAAGTATGTTTGGGTAATTTAACAGCTGTGTAGCAAGTGTGTTAACTATATTGTTTGGGGAATACATTGTTAGGACGGTGAGGAATTATGACACTAGTTAGACTGTGTGATGCTAGAGGCAGTAATAGTGATGAGTTATTAGCTTGAGCTAGCCAGTAATGTGATTGTTTTCTTAGCTAGAGAGTGCTAAAACGTATGCCTTATCAAAGTGGTATTTATTAATTCCTGGAATCAAAGTGTTCTTATTTCCATTAGGATGTGGAGGCAAGTATTTGCTAAGTGAGGATGCCAGTGCTATTCCACCTCTATGTAGAAATGTTTTGTATTTACTTGATAGAGGTAGATAGGAATTACCTGTGGATGTAGGATGTCACTACCTGTTTCTATGCCTGCCCGCCTGAGTGAATATGCGTGCCCGATCGTGCTTATAATGTCTGCCAGACCGTCTGGTTATTTGGCCTGTCCGACCGACTGTCTATTTGGCCTGTCCGACCAAAGTGATTGTGGGTGACCGAGTGTTGAATTAACATACCCGACCGAGAGCGATGCGACGCTCTGTAACTGAGGCCGTTGCGTTGATGACGATCCGAACTGTGAACAGAATGTTGTCTGACTCTACTGTTCTTCTCTTCTATAAACCTAACCCTATAAGTGGCATAACTTATCCACTAGGAAGTGAGATTTAGATCCAAGTTATTTAGGGCACACTTACTGAAGGACTGGAGATTTAGCGGATGAGGGGCTGGATGCCACTCTAAAATGGACGACGTAGCCTAACTCGCTACGGAACCAAGGTGCTCTTTTCCCACAGTAGCTGTGGGAAAGATTACTCGGTGGATGGCCACCATATATGTGATAGACCTGCAGACTTGACCGTCATGGGAGAAGGTCAACTAATAAAGGTGAAACCTGTTATGGGACAGAGATCCCAGGACGGAAAGCTGTTGCGTTGTTATGAGTTTGTTAATTAGTTATTAACAATTCATTAATTTATAATTTGTTAATGCTATGTTAATGAATTACTGATGTATATAATATACTAATGTTATATAGTCATTAATGAGTTATGTTTAATTAATTGATTCAATGGGTTAAGCGATTAATTAATTGTTTAGTTATGTAGATGAGGAGGATCTGTCCTGCTGGACATCTCTTAGATAATGTAACCGCTACACTGAAAGATAATTAGGTGTATCTATGGTTGTGGTTGGTGAAGAAACAGAGGATTGGAATAACACCAAGTAGTATACTATGACAGAGTCAAACAGTCTACTCTGGTGCTATCGGGAGAGAGGTTTCCCAGACGAGTTACTTGACTATACACTGGCGAACTATTGCTTTCTCTTGCACTCTCATGCCTGTATCCTTGTAGTTAAGAGCTTATCTAATATGTTGATGATCTATTATATCATGTATGATATATATATATATATATATATATATATATATATATATAATTACTCTGATCCATGTGTTATGGTTGAGGTGCAGGTTAGTCCTAGTTGTAGCTGAGTACTCACATCGCACTCCATGTTTCAGGATCTGTTATATGATGGAGATTCGAGAGAGTTAAACCATAAACTCAATGGGACCAGCTCATTCCAGTGCCAGTCAAGGTTATGTTTGAGGCAATACTGGGAGCGGTCAAGCGAATCTGCCAAAGTCAACACATGAAAGATACCTAATTGTTAGAACGGCACGGTGAGTCTAAGATAAGACAACCGCAAAGAGTCCGACGAAGATTTAGTCACCGGATCCAGGTTGGGTCTAGGACTGATGCGTCTCCTGATTCATGCCAGTAAGATACTGGTGAAATTCTGATGATTCAAGGTAACTCTGTAAGGACATGTGTATGCTCTAGGACAGTGGTCCAGTAGAGTGAAGGAAGTGAACTCTGTTTACTAGTAACTATGATGGCCAGTTTATTATGTTTCAGGCCTGGCTGGGTCTTAGAGAGGTCCAATGTATAACAATTCATTTAACTCCGGTGTGGATCTACATCTGTGATCTTTTGTGAAACCTGAACTTGGTCAGTGACCTACAACAGTTGTTTGCTATTTCCTTGAACACCGGAGGGACAGACTTGCTCGGGTAGGGAGCTACCCCCTTCCTAGGCGTGTTTGATTGTGACAGTAGTGATCTGTGAAGTCATTAGTTGCCTACAGATGGGTGTAGAAGTGACATGGTGACATTGTCGAATTCTTGCATTGACATGTTGAATTAGAAACGTGTGACTTGTTATGACATGGAGCTAACACTCCAGTTATGCGTTCCAGATATGTGCATCCCATTAACTTGAGATGCCAAAGAGCAACCAGGCTCTGATATTCTAGCGTTGTGCTGCAGTACTTATCATCAAAGAGCAACCAGGCTCTGATATTCTAGCGTTGTGCCTGCAGTAACTTATCATCAACAGAGCAACCAGGCTCTGATATTCTAGCGTTGTGCTTGCAGTACTTATCAATCAAGGAGCAACCAGGCTCTGATATTCTAGCGTTGTGCTGCCCCCCCCCCAGTACTTATCATCAAAGAGCAACCAGGCTCTGATATTCTAGCGTTGTGCTGCAGTTTACTTATCAATCAAAGAGCAACCAGGCTCTGATATTCCAAGCGTTGTTGCTGCAGTACTATCATCAAATGAGCAACAGGCTTCTGATATTCTAGCGTTGGTGCTGCAGTACTTATCATCAAAGAGCAACCAGGCTATGACTCATCTAGCGTTGTGCTGCAGTATTATCATCAAAGAGCAACCAGGGCTCTTATCTTTCTTGTGTGGTGCAGCAAGTACTTATCCTCGATGAGAGCAACCAGTCCGAGATCTTACTCACAGTGGAAGGAGAGAACTTTGGAAGAGTCAACGACTTGGAGTTCTTTTGCACTGGAGGTTCATCGGGCGAGTCGTTAACCACGACGGGACGACGGCACGAACTGAAGTCACATGCTCTGTGATGATGACTGATCATCTGTAGATCTTCTCGCAGTTCTCTTGCAGCAAGTGTACATATTGTCTTCTATCCAGGCTTTTCAGCCATCCCTCTCTTAGTTCAGTTGACGTATTCAGAAATTAAATTTTGCTTTGTTAGCCATGGCTTTGACTACTAGTATGACTGTTGTCTTGTCCGAGCTTCCTGTGGGTAGGAATCCATAGGTGGGGAGGGAATGTCAGCTGTCCCGGCTTGTGTGGGGCCCTGTAGATGTAAAGGCCTATTGGGGTGGTCAGAGCAAAGGCTGGGGATATTAACTATAGTAACAGACCTGTCCAAGCCCCGGGGGTCTTGTTACAGTGGTATGTAATGGGCACACAGGCTGTTTTTCGTTTGCTCCTTCCTTAGCCAATTGATCAGCTCTGTCGTTTCCGGGTACTCCACAGTGAAAATAAAACGAATGTTTCCATTGAAAAAAAAAATATACAATACTTAAGAAGATTGTTACATATTTTTTAAAAGACGTCACAGTCAACCTCAGCATTGTTGGGCTGCTTGTCATACTGATTTATTTGGTTGTTTTGCGATTTGAGTTTTGAAGATTGAGCACAACTGTCAGATGTCGGGGTGCCCCACCGGCTAGATGAAAGTATTTTTCACTGGCGAGCAACCCCTAATAGTCAGAAACTGACTAGGGACAAAATCTATATGGCTGAACTATAGATTAGGCCCATGAATATCCAACGTACAGCTCCAAGTGGCTCGTTACAAAATTAAAATGAACTGTGCTGAATATTCGCCAAGGATGGGAAGAAGAAGGTTAGCTAGAATAGATTTTTACGTCTGAATTAAAGTGTAAAGACAACTATTCCAGTACAGGTTTTTCTCCCTGACTGCTCCCTTCCTTGGTGTGTAAGTGAACCCCCACCAATGTACACACACAACACGTATGCACAATTGGAATTAAAATATAATGACAGAACTATGAGTTACAATACTACAACATTTATTTGCTAATCATAACAATAGACATAGGATGATTGTCAATATGAGGATGATGAAATCATATACATATTGATATTGATGACAAACATTACGTAACTTTACTTGTTACTCGATCTATCTGGATCTGTGGTCCAGATCCCCACTCTCCAGTAGACACACACAAAAGAAGAACAGCTTGCCGGTATTCTGACGATCCTGTCAGTCCTGACACTCCTAGTCAGTAGTCTCTAGTCTTGAGATCTATAACATAGGTGCTCCTTGTGAGAGCTTGAAAGAAAGTCAAGAATGTGTTATATCAGTTCTACATCAGCGCAATCCTAATTAAAACATATAACACAAACATATACAATGACCAGTCTGGCCAAGTTTATCTTTCAGCTCGACTGCGTTCACCATCCTCCTTCTCCCTACTGTCTTTAGTCTGGGACGGGCTTTTCAATTGTCTCACACGCCTGTAATGATTACATTTCTGCCGCCCCATGTCCATGTCGCTAATACAGAAATTCTGTGTCGTACAGCCGCTCCGTCCAATGTTAGTTTAGCAGCTCACAGGGTCGGTAAGGGTATTATAACAATGCCTGATCATCCGGGCTTGCAAGCCGTGACAAGTAGCTGTGCCAGGTTTCCATGCATTACCGTGGACGCACGCCCACAATACACTGAGAAAGTTTAGCACCATATACCCTATACTACCAATTGTGGGTAATGTCTGTACCATTACACCTCTGCTTCCAACACAATCATTGGCCAATGTGCCAATGCGCAGACAATAGCATAACACTTCATATTGGTAGGTTTGCATATGACAAATCAATATATCAAACATCCAATACACATAAACATATTGATTAAACTAGACATATTATGATACTTTAACATCATAGCATAATGCACTAGTTAGTTACTGCTGTTGTAAGAATTAAATAAATAGTCAGTTGACTATATTCTGTACAACAAATGCACACACCAAAAAGGAGACTAGTCTAGTTTAGAAAGAGATGGCAAGCATCTGCTACGACACCTCAAGTATATCTAGACAAGACCTGCCTTCCATAAGTTTCTACTTCTCAGAAGAGTAACACTTATAAAGCAATATGATATTGAACACAGAACTTAGAAAGAACACTCAAGTACCTACGCCAAAGATAGTTCTTGGAATAACCTAGATCAGATATAGACTGAAAGTTCATATGTCTAAAAGACTGTTGCATAGTTACTAAGAAATCCTTCATAGAAGCCAACATAAAAATCATGCATATGACTACAAACATTGAGATAGTTCCTACCTGTTCTGAAGTCAGATTTAATCTAAAGGGAACAGGTCTAGTGGGGTTTTTATACCTAGCCTAGCAGTAGACACTTATCTCCCAGGAATTCCATTCTTAAATTCTTCTTATCTCCTCCTGACGTTAATTGCAATTAACTCCAAGTCTGTCCAGTCATAAAATTCTTTCTGCATGCACACTAGCCTTCACACCTGTGGGTCTGACAATTATTAGCCCACTGAGCCTTATCAGTGATTTCACACCTTCCTGAGTCTGCCAGTCCGAGTGGACGGGGCTTGTTTACCGCCCTGGGGCTATTATCTCTCCCTGTGTCAATGTTGTTCACGCCTGGGTGGTTTTATTTCACTCACTGGCCCAGTTCATTGTTGATTCAGTCTGGGTCTACCTGGGCAAGAAGGTGCCAATGCGTCTGTGTGGTGTCAAAGCCCGTCTGGGTCAGCAGTTTTCCAAAGTGTAGACTAATTTAAATTATCTAGTTATGTCCATCTCAAGTCTCCCATTTTACTTGCCATCTGCAAGCTTACATCATGGCTAGAGGCTTTGTTTACTTGCAGGTTTAGCAAGCTTACGTCAAGACAGTATAGCCTTGAATATAGAGAAAACAGTTTTGTTCGTCTGTTGATCCTCTACATGGCCCATCAAAAGTGAACCGAAAATTGTTCTGGGAAGTAAAGGCTGCCAATTCGTGACAGAGCTTTCCCCTTAAAAAAAAGTTTCTGCCAGAAATCTTTTGTCAAAGCACGCCGTACATCCCAGAATAATGCCTAAGCACTCTCCGTTCTGTATCTGCCTGAAGGTTTCCAATATTCCTTGTGGCAGTGGGTTGTCTTGCATAAAGACGTCCCATTTCCATAACCCAAAGATACTCTGGATAGATCCTTGTACCTGGTTTTCGGCCGGGATTCCATGCAATAGCTTGGTAAAATCCGGTAATTGTCAGGAGGTTGTAATTTTACCCCTCTGGGAAAGATCACAATCAACGGGATTCTTCTACGCCTCTGGGCAGCAATTGTTTTACACCATTCACTCACGTGATTTACTCCTTTCAGCCGAGGATGTACCCGTAGTGAGGTCTTGCATAAGCTGGCCACAGCAAAGCTTGTCTCCGTGATATTCCTCCATCCTTTATAGATTCTTAACAGATCTATCAATAGCTTCCTTTTGAAAGGAATAATGTTACACATCATGGTCCCATGATATAAATTCAACTGGCGCTTTCCTCCTTCAAAGTCGGGCGTAACAATCGTCCCTCCTCGGTGTCGCGGTTTCTTCCCCTGATATTCAGTTAATGGGCTGAGTTTCTCTGCATTAGAGTTTCGTGTGAAAACCGTGCTAGAAATTGGAAATTTAGTGAGCCAAGTTGTCCAGCCTTGAGAAATAACATAGTTACTCCAGGGCGATAAAGTGAAGTTACTTTTGAATAAAGTATCCACAAATAGCTGATCTACTCCTATCAAATCGACCTGACTGAAGGGTAGATTGAGTCCTAAGAGTGCTGATTCCAAACCACTCTTGACTTCTGTTACTTCAGGTCCCTGTTGCTGGAATTCCCTGATAACTTCAGCTAATGAGATGATAGGCTTTTCTTCCTCCATCTTTTGCAAAGAATTTTCTTCTTTAGCAACTACAGACAATGTTGTCTGCACAATATCAGAGTCCATATTCTGGCTCATGACAATTCCTTGTGTTTCCTGAGTCTCCGAACTGGTATACTGTGAGATAACAACTGGAAATGTTTCCTGGTCTGGATGTTCCTCTCTGGTCGTGCTTTCATGGGCTAAGTCCAGTTGAGGTAAATCCTGTGGTGGGCTGTCTAAGCAATCCATCACATTAGGTAAATGATTTGAACTGAGATCTAGTGTCTTGTCCTGAGCTGCAGCCTCAAAGATCACAAGGGGTTCCGGATCATCCTTCATCCCTCTGTCAGTCAAATTTAATCCCACTTCATCCTCTCCTGAGCTGAAGGGAATAATAAAGTCGGTTACCTCTCGATCTCCGACCTCCTTAAAAGATGTCCTCAGGTCATCTTCCTCTTGAGTTTCACCTCTCGTTGAAGTAAAATGAGATTCCTGGGAGTCTTGTACTGGCGGACCAGTTAAACCACATATCCTGTGGTACGAACAGTTGTCCTCTGGGTAACTGTTAGTAGGCAAATTATCTGAACTGATAATTAGTGATTCTTCCCGCGTTGCAGTAATGAAATTCACCTGGGATTCAGTTACTTCCATCCTCCCTATTTCAGTCAGATGTAATTCCACTTCGTGATTCTGTGAACAGAAGGGAATGTGAGAATCGGCTAGGTCTCCGCCTGCGACCTCATTAAAGGTTGTCTTCAGTTCCTCTTTCTCTCGAGATTCATTTCTCGTAGCAGTCAAGTGGTTTTCCTGAAGGTCCTCTACTGTCAAACGACTATTGCCGTGGTGCAAACAGTTATCACGTTTGTGACTGTTTGAAGTGCCCTTGGCACGTTTTTTCTTCCCTCTTTTCCGTTTAGGACTGGGTCGAATGAGAACCTGTAGTTCCCGGTCCACTAACTCTGATTCTGCGGTGGGTGGCAAAGATGTCCCTTCCTTCCTGGTTGGGTGAGCATCCGTATCTCCTACCTTATGTTCCGCTAGAAAGGTTAGCTTCTCCGCATTGACTGCTTTCCATATGCGTTTTCTCCATCTTTACTCCTTCAGTTTTGCTACGCTCTTGTGCTTCCAAAGAACTCATCATCTTCTTTAAACATAATTTCTTCTTCTTGGTCCCACCATTCTAACTCAGCTATGATATATGTTTCTAGTTGCTCTCCCTGTAAGCCTTCTCTTATGCCCCACCCTCTCGCGGTCTCTGAGAAATCTGCGCGCGCCTTCAGATCCTCTTCAAGATTCCGGTAAAGCAAGAACATAATTGCTAATGACTATATTCAGGTAAGCCCCTATGTATATATCAAAAATCAGATCTAAGCTAGAACGACAAGAGTTAACTACTGACAGTCTACGCTATCCAATGTGTATAGTTTAGCCTCAGCAGTGAAAGACAACTGAAAATAATATTCAAGTAGTACCTGGCGACAGCAGTGAAGTAAGTGTGAGAGATATACTACACAGTAATCAACAGTAATATTTACCTAAATAAACATTAAAATGCACTGCATACATGTCAAAATGAACATGGCATATATTAGCATAAAATTGCAAATCAGTCAAGCAGTTAAATCATCAAACACATCAATGTAAATATGATTAAAGTGATCAGTTATCATTAAATGATGAATGATACACTAAATGATAATAATTAAATAATTATCAATAAATGATAGATGAGGTAGTTTTCTCATAAGTTCTTATCTGTTATACTTTTAAAACGTTATATTTGTACTCTGTAACTTCCTCAACTAAAAGTAGCTACATTTGATGATAGTCTATTTTGATGATTGAAGATTACAAGAGTTAACTTTGAAAAATCGTTATGTCTAGGGTCTAGTAGGAAGTCACTATGATAGCTAGAAGTCCTGATTCAGGATCGCGGACTGGACCCCAATCTGTCAGAAGTCGGGGTGCCCCACCGGCTAGATGAAAGTATTTTTCACTGGCGAGCAACCCCTAATAGTCAGAAACTGACTAGGGACAAAATCTATATGGCTGAACTATAGATTAGGCCCATGAATATCCAACGTACAGCTCCAAGTGGCTCGTTACAAAATTAAAATGAACTGTGCTGAATATTCGCCAAGGATGGGAAGAAGAAGGTTAGCTAGAATAGATTTTTACGTCTGAATTAAAGTGTAAAGACAACTATTCCAGTACAGGTTTTTCTCCCTGACTGCTCCCTTCCTTGGTGTGTAAGTGAACCCCCACCAATGTACACACACAACACGTATGCACAATTGGAATTAAAATATAATGACAGAACTATGAGTTACAATACTACAACATTTATTTGCTAATCATAACAATAGACATAGGATGATTGTCAATGTGAGGATGATGAAATCATATACATATTGATATTGATGACAAACATTACGTAACTTTACTTGTTACTCCGATCTATCTGGATCTGTGGTCCAGATCCCCACTCTCCAGTAGACACACACAAAAGAAAGAACAGCTTGCCGGTATTCTGAGATCCTGTCAGTCCTGACACTCCTAGTCAGTAGTCTCTAGTCTTGAGATCTATAACATAGGGCTCCTTGTGAGAGCTTGAAAGAAAGTCAAGAATGTGTTATATCAGTTCTACATCAGCGCAATCCTAATTAAAACATATAACACAAACATATACAATGACCAGTCTGGCCAAGTTTATCTTTCAGCTCGACTGCGTTCACCATCCTCCTTCTCCCTACTGTCTTTAGTCTGGGACGGGCTTTTCAATTGTCTCACACGCCTGTAATGATTACATTTCTGCCGCCCCATGTCCATGTCGCTAATACAGAAATTCTGTGTCGTACAGCCGCTCCGTCCAATGTTAGTTTAGCAGCTCACAGGGTCGGTAAGGGTATTATAACAATGCCTGATCATCCGGGCTTGCAAGCCGTGACAAGTAGCTGTGCCAGGTTTCCATGCATTACCGTGGACGCACGCCCACAATACACTGAGAAAGTTTAGCACCATATACCCTATACTACCAATTGTGGGTAATGTCTGTACCATTACACCTCTGCTTCCAACACAATCATTGGCCAATGTGCCAATGCGCAGACAATAGCATAACACTTCATATTGGTAGGTTTGCATATGACAAATCAATATATCAAACATCCAATACACATAAACATATTGATTAAACTAGACATATTATGATACTTTAACATCATAGCATAATGCACTAGTTAGTTACTGCTGTTGTAAGAATTAAATAAATAGTCAGTTGACTATATTCTGTACAACAAATGCACACACCAAAAAGGAGACTAGTCTAGTTTAGAAAGAGATGGCAAGCATCTGCTACGACACCTCAAGTATATCTAGACAAGACCTGCCTTCCATAAGTTTCTACTTCTCAGAAGAGTAACACTTTAAAGCAATATGATATTGAACACAGAACTTAGAAAGAACACTCAAGTACCTACGCCAAAGATAGTTCTTGGAATAACCTAGATCAGATATAGACTGAAAGTTCATATGTCTAAAAGACTGTTGCATAGTTACTAAGAAATCCTTCATAGAAGCCAACATAAAAATCATGCATATGACTACAAACATTGAGATAGTTCCTACCTGTTCTGAAGTCAGATTTAATCTAAAGGGAACAGGTCTAGTGGGGTTTTTATACCTAGCCTAGCAGTAGACACTTATCTCCCAGGAATTCCATTCTTAAATTCTTCTTATCTCCTCCTGACGTTAATTGCAATTAACTCCAAGTCTGTCCAGTCATAAAATTCTTTCTGCATGCACACTAGCCTTCACACCTGTGGGTCTGACAATTATTAGCCCACTGAGTCTTATCAGTGATTTCACACCTTCCTGAGTCTGCCAGTCCGAGTGGACGGGGCTTGTTTACCGCCCTGGGGCTATTATCTCTCCCTGTGTCAATGTTGTTCACGCCTGGGTGGTTTTATTTCACTCACTGGCCCAGTTCATTGTTGATTCAGTCTGGGTCTACCTGGGCAAGAAGGTGCCAATGCGTCTGTGTGGTGTCAAAGCCCGTCTGGGTCAGCAGTTTTCCAAAGTGTAGATTAATTTAAATTATCTAGTTATGTCCATCTCAAGTCTTCCATTTTACTTGCCATCTGCAAGCTTACATCATGGCTAGAGGCTTTGTTTACTTGCAGGTTTAGCAAGCTTACGTCAAGACAGTATAGCCTTGAATATAGAGAAAACAGTTTTGTTCGTCTGTTGATCCTCTACATGGCCCATCAAAAGTGAACCGAAAATTGTTCTGGGAAGTAAAGGCTGCCAATTCGTGACAACAATCCCCACAGGCAACGCTGACAGCATCGGGTATGAACCTTGGACCTTGTCCTCATTATGTTTTAAGCACGAGGCTCGAATTTTTCTGGAGTTTAAGCTCTTCACGATCGACAGGCTTCTCGATTTCGATTCCTGCACCAGCGAATCAGATCGTCCAGTCTGAGGAGGATGCTGCGCCCATCACTCTCCTTCGGTGTCAGGATTTTCGGATCGTCCATGAAAGCCTTCAGCAGCGGAATGGTCCGTTCCTCGCTGAGATTCTGACCGTGTGTGTAGCTGGATTCCGCATCCAGGATGACCTGCATGGCCATGACAAATAGCATCGGCGAAATCGTACATCCCATGGCAATACCCACCTGCAGGTCGATCCATCTGGTCGTGAACGTCTTGGTCGAGAAACGGAGAGAGAAGCCCGAGAAGTACTGCATAAGCATAATAGAATATAATGGAGCGAAGAGCTCAGCGCAAGATACACGAAGAAGAAAGTTAAGTAGTATCCAGGTATGACGAGACGTTTTAGAGACGGAAAGACGTAAGATAGCAACAACAACAAACAAGGAGAGAAGCCGTCTTGAAGTCAACCAGAGAAGCCGTCTTGAAGTCAACCAGAGAAGGCGTCTTGAAGTCAACCAGAGAAGGCGTCTTGAAGTCAACCAGAGAAGCTGTCTTGAAGTCAACCAGAGAAGGCGTCTTGAAGTCAACCAGAGAAGGCGTCTTGAAGTCAACCAGAGAAGGCATCTTGAAGTCAACCAGAGAAGACATGTTTGTATATTCTAAAGACAATGATATCTAACACCGTCGCCAGTCTATGGCCGGGTCACTGCTTTTGTCTCGATTATGTTAAGCCATACTGGCTTAATATTCGTTCTCAACATCCCCTTTTTCCTTCAAGTTTCCTAGTGGTCACTACGTTTTCAAGTTTATTTCTTATCGTACCATGATTTGTAAACACAACTGGACTAAGTACGACCAGGGAGACCAGATCCATTGTAAAGTTCCGCCACGTTGCAGATTCGTACTCATGATCACCGAGCCGACAGACGAGCATCTAGCCACCACGCTAGTTCGGCTTCCGTGTTGAAAGAGTGCTTACAATTGAAAAAGATTCGCTTTCTTGCGTATAGTGGAACATTCTAACGAAATATTTGCGTCCTTTGGTTTCAGAGGACGAACATGTTGTCAACTAAAGGGGGACAATCTAATACAGACGAACAGTGTTGCCATTTTGACATTTTCGCACTAAATTTAGTGCTTTTTGAAGTCATTTAGTGCCAAAAGATTGCTTTTTGCGCGGCAGCGCGAATATGGTGCTTCACAATTTTTTTTTATTTTTTTTTTTGGGGGGGGGGGGGCGTGCTTTTTGGTGCTTTTTTGGGGTGGGTAAAAATTACTTTAAAAAATCATTTTGGGAACACTAACAAGCCAAATTGGAACTGAAGCGAGGCAGTAAAACAGCTTTAGTACATTAATGCCCAATATTCACATAATTTAACTCCCTTTAATATGATTCAGTTGAAGTGAGTGACACGTGCAGGCAATACGCAATGCGTTAAAAAAATTGTTTAAACAAGAATGGGCTTGAGTTGCAAAGATTTGTTGCACTCGGCACTGACAATGCATCTGTCATGACAGGTGTAAACAATGGAGTATATACAACACTAAAATCCGAACCTCCTCATCTGGTACTAGTTATGTGTGTATGTCATTCCCTTCAGGTGGCAGTGCCACATTTTTGTAAAACAATTGGCACTCAATGGGTGATGTGGTCAATAGTGCACACTTCGCCTTTACTTTCCAGGACATTTCATGGTGCTTAGTTTCGGCTGAGTCAACCCGTGAGCAATAGTGGGGACTCAATTACACGATCTACGGGTAACCATTCGCTATCGCGCTCTCGACGGCCTGTGCACTTGGTAACGCGAAATTTAAGGGGAAACAAATACCTCTTTTTCACGGAAACATAATATTCATTTTATTGTTTGCATGGGACATAACTCGCAAACGTTTTTATAAAGAAGCAATTAGTTACATTAATTGTAATTGTTAAATGTTTAATATAATGACACCACCTATTCACAGTTAACACAATAATTTGACATGCTAAAGTCTGAAATACTTACACTGCTAAAAATGAATAAAATGTACTTGTTAATGCAATATATACAATGTTGTAACACTGCAAGCTCCGTGCACGATGTTAACGACTGTCCCCCAATGGACGCGCTGACATTGTCACTCTGGTTTCTCTTCACAACGTATAACAGGTCCATAAACAATATTTATACGCAGCTTGCAAATGTCGCGGCGGCAGCGACGCCGGCTCTGATAGCAAGCGTGTTGAGGGTACCATGTGGTGTACCTGAAAACGGCAAAAAATTGACAACACAAACAAACAATGTAGATTTCCCAGTTTTCTCAGGCCTACTTGATAAGGACTTTCCGCCTCTGAGCAGCACGCCAAAAACAAAGGCTGCAACACCCAGAAAAGACAAACAGAAACCACAAGAACCTGTATCACAGTCAGAAGATGATGGATACACCAAAGTAATCTACAAAAACAACAAGAGGAAATTAAAAGAATTAGCGGAAAAAGAACAAGCCAATGAGTCAGACGAGCACGAATCCTCGTCAACAATCACGCCCCCCAAGAAAGGGAAAAACAAAACAACAAAACCGGAAGAAAATACGCAAACAAGCAAACAGAATAAACAAACGAGCAAACAGAATGAACAAACGAGCAAACAGAACGAACAAACGAGAAAAAAGAAAGAACAAACAGAAAGACAATCGGAAAACGTGACCCACAACTTTCCAGAAGATGGAAACAATGACACCATGACATTTCAAACTCTGAAAATTGATCAAGAACAAGCCAACGAGTTAGACGAACACGAATCCTCGTCAATAGTCGCACCCCACAAGAAGGGGAAAACCGAACAACAAAACCGGAAGAAAATGAGCAAACGAGCAAACAGAATGAGCAAACGAGAAAACAAAACGAGCAAACAGAAGGACAATCGGAAAACGCAACCAACAACTCTCCAGAAGAGGGAAACGATGACACCCCAACATTTCAAAATCTGATAATTGATACTGACACGGATTCCGAAGAAGAAAAAGCCTGAACCAAAGACTATGAACGCTTATCACCGCAATAATGTGTCTGTATTTCTGTGGAAATTCGTGTGCATCGAAAATAATTAGTACGAACTTGATAACTCAAAAAGAGATCTCTGTATTGTTTGTTTCTGTAAATGGATGATTTAATAATAATTTCCATTAACATTTCAGGGCTTAGAACAAAACAACATCATATAATACAACTCACACGCAAGTACAAACCAGACTTTATCCTAATACAAGAAACAAACATACATTCAGACGTACAAGGTGCACAAATTAAAACACAATTAGGATTTAAACATGCATATTTCAGTTTAGCGGTCCACAACATAGGTTCTGGAACAGCTATATTACAAACATCAGACAGATGGAACATACTAAACACAAACAGGGATAATCAAGGTTGAATTACTTTTGTACAAATAGGAAATAATACACACACATACACTATAGTAAATATCCACGCACCGCCAAACTACAACTATCAACCACAGTTCTACGAAGAACTAGACACAATACTCATAAACACATACAGGGGACAAAATGTCATACTTTGTGGGGATTACAACTGTGTCCTATAAGACTCTGACATAGTAGGGGGGATGTCGGGGCACAGGTAAGAAGAACCAACAGAGAGGGCATGAATCAATTAGAGACATTGCAAAAGCATATTAGACACACACAACCTAATAGACGCATACAGGCAATTGCACCCACATAGTAGGTAAACAACACACACAAACAAAGCATACAACAGGGCAACTAGATTAGATAAGATTTATATACCCGCAGCACACCACATAATACTCGCCAAACACATACAGGAAACATTACAGTACACGGATCATAAAGCAGTATTAGTACACATCAGCACAAATCATACAAACACACATGCATCTAAAAGGTCGCAACATTGGAAATTTAACAACACACTTCTCAAGCATACAGAATACGTACAATATATGACACAACTCTTGCACACATACACGGACAACATACCAACGAAAAACATAGGACAATATTGGGATTTATTGAAAAATACAATACGAAGTAGAACACAACAACTTGCATCCTTTATACATAAAGAAAGGTTAAGACAAGAACAAATCACACAAATAGCCATCCAACTAACAAAGCAGGTAGACAACAACTCTCCACACTTACACGCATTAGAAGAACAACTAGAGCAATACCAACAACACAGATATCTAGGTGCTCTCCTCAGAACAAAACTCAACACAATCACGCAAGAGACCCCGAGTAAACAATATTTGGCAATTGAGCAGAATGTACAACACAGCAGAAAGATAAGTAAAATAATAGACATGCAGGGTAACACACAAACAGACCCAGCACATATAACAGAGGCTTTTAATCAATACTACACACATCTATTTACAGCAGAAACAGTAGATACACAGATACAAGACAACTTTTTACGGTATAGTAAACAGTTGTCAGACGAAGACAAGGACATACTAGACGCTGAATTAACACTGACTGATATAACATGCGCACTCAGTAAAATGAACAAAGACAAAACACCAAGGACCAGACGGCCTGACTGTAGAATTCTACCAACATTTCTTTCCTATCCTAGGTGGCCTTCTTCTTAAAGTATTTCAAGACGCCTTTGACAAACAACAACTACCAGACAGTTGCAACATGTCATACATAACACTAATACCTAAGGAAAATACAGATAAGACACACATGAAGAACTACAGACCCATATCGCTACTCAACACAGACTATAAAATACTTGCTAAAGCACTGACCAATAAATTGAGACCCTTTATGTCAACACTCATACACACAGACCAACAATGTGGGGTACCACATAGGAACATCCACCAGCATACGCATTTTATTAGAGACATCATCACATACACACAGGAGAAAGACTGTCAGGCCGCCCTTTTGTCCTTGGACCAGGAGAAGGCCTTTGATAGAATTTCCCACTAATACTTATTTAAGACTTTAACACGCTGCAACTTGGGCCAGTACTTTAGGCAGTGGATAGAGATCTTATACCGGAGACCTGAAAGTAAGGTGTTGGTAAACCATGCGCTTACTGATGGCTTTCGGCTCACAAGATCGGTGAGACAAGGATGTCCCCTATCACCGCTGCTTTATGTGCTGACCCTGGAACCCCTACTCGAAGCAATCAGACAGGACACGAACATCAAAGGCATTTTTATTCCTGGGGGAGAAGAGAGGAAGTTGCATCGCGTACGCGGACGACACCGCTTTCTTCCCCATCAACAACAAATCCATCACAAATATACTCCACACTTTTACACGTTTTGGTAAGGGGAATAGAGCAAAATTAAACATACACAAATCACACATAAAGGGTCTCGGTAAGTGGCTGAACAAAGCAGATTTTCCTCCCGACTTATCAGCGACAGACAACATCAGATTTTATGGGATAACATTCCCTAACAACCCCCGACAAATACATGCACAGACATGGCAAAACCTCACACAACAAATTATAGACATTCTGCACAGATACAAGTATAAGACATCCACAATATTTGGTAGGAGCATTATAGTTACCACATTAATCCTTCCCAAAATTATATATTTAGTCACAGTGCTAGACCCTCCTAAACAGACAATCACAGACATCAACAAACACATCAGACGTTTCATTTTTGGCAGCACAATCTATTGCATACAACATAAGACACTCATACAGGACAAAAGACAAGGGGGATTAGCACTACAAGACATACACACCAAAATACAGGCGCTTAGAATCCAACACATAGGACATATCCTCAATCAACCAGAACAGCACCCACTAGCACTCTATTACATAGAACTCAGACTGCAACACATTAGAAGAATGCAACTCAATTCTCCACACCATTTTGGAACACTACCATCTTTCTACAAGACATGTATGCATGCACTACAAGGACGCGAGCATCTAATACACCAGACACCACATCAGATTTACAAATATCTAGTCAATCAACAAGCACCTCCACTACGACTTAGAATAAAAGGAGGACAAAAATACTACATACAAGACTACACACGTACTTTCTCTAATCTTCACAACCCACACATTACACCCAAAGCCAGAGAAATTATGTATCGTTTAATCTTTAACATGACACCAACTACGGAAAAACAAGCACACATGTCAAAACAATTTGCACAATGTCAACTTTGCAGGAATAACATACAGGAAACTGAAGATCACATTTATTACACATGTCCAACAGTCCAAGCCGCACTAGACACTCTTAGATAACTCATTGAAAAATTCACTAAAAAGAAAACAGATATGTATAAAGCAATCTTTTTAAATACTATTCCTAAAACTACCAAGGACAACCACACGAAATTGCTAATTTCACTGGCAGAATACAGGTACCTTGTGTGGTCCTGTAGAAATGCAGCTTCATATAAATTTAAAACGTACAATTCACTTTTAATACTGCACATGTTTCAAAACAAAATTACACAAATATTCACAGACACATTGACATAATCTGCATCGCTTCCTAGGCTACTGACACCCACACCGTTGCGACGCGTGTGGACGGCGAGAGGTGAACTGTTTTGTGGTTCCACCTTAGACACCAACGTCTCATTTTATGGGTATATATTAGTATAAGGGTTTAATAAGATGTTAAGAGTGAGGAAAGGAGATTTTTAGGGTGTGTGAGGGAAGAAATCATCAACTCACCCAAATTTGTTTGTTATCTATATCATTATAATTATCATCATCATCAACATCATCATTATAAATATCATCAATCACTGTCCCTACAAAGTAATACATGCTTAAATTTTTATTTATTACTAATAATTTATATTATGTAAATAAAATTTGTATTTTAATTTTCTTTTACACCCCCTTACCCCACCTCCCATTTCAATGTAAAAATGTTGTAATAAAGGATGTAAAAATTGAAGGAAAGGAAAAAAAATACTTCTCAACAACACCAACGACCTTTGCCTCAGTAGCTAAGTGACCCAGAAATTACAAAGAAGCCACATGTTAATGAAAATGATAGTTTAGAGTTTATTGTCCAAGCGCGGGGCATTTAAATGTACTGCGGTCTCCAGAAAGCACAAGATTGTGTGTGTGTGTGTGTGTGTGTGTGTATGTGTGTGTGTGTGTGTGAGAGAGAGAGAGAGAGAGAGAGAGAGAGAGAGAGAGAGAGAGAGAGAGAGAGAGAGAGAGAGATGGACAGGTATTTCATGCATTCCGCTTGCGGAAGTGGAAGTGGAGCATATGCAAGGAATGTGTATCTACATGCACTGTGCCACAAATGTCATATTATCATAACTGTATATATGTATTTATATGTTTTATTCACAATGTCACACTTAACACTAACAAACGACAACGCTCTGTAATATACACAAACAAAAGAAACACACACTACAACTTGTAAATACACATTGCTTTGTATGAAATAAAAGTTTGAAAAAAAAAATAAAAAATAAAAATTAATAAACAATATTTAGAATCTGCCTGGAAATGTCGAGGCATTTCTAGATAGGCCTGATCTTGCCAGGACACCCTCATATTTTTAATGGGGGTGAATTTCATCATTGATTGTTGGATGTATCCATAACCAGTAGAGTCTTTCCTCATAAAATGTCGAACGTATCAAACGTGCAAAATCTGTCACTGCAGATAATTAGACAAGTTACAAAAGAAATAAGTAGTTTGTGTCGAAATCCGCCGGAGGGAATAAAAGTGTTATGAATGATGAGGATGTGATAAGCATACAAGCAACTATTGAAGAACCAGCTGGCAAACCATATGCGGGTGGAACATTCCGCATGAAACTGGTTCTTGTCAACAATTTTCCCTCGGAACCACCAAAAGCTTTCTTCCTCACTAAAATTTTCCATCCAAATGTGTCTGGCAATGGAGAAATGTGTGTCAACACATTAAAGAAAGATTGGAAGCCAGAACTGGGCATTAAACATATTTTGTTGACTGTCAAGTGCTTGCTGATTGTTCCTAACCCTGAGTCAGCCCTTAATGCAGAAGCGGGAAAGTTGTTATTGGAACAGTATGAGGACTACTCCTTAAGAGCTAAAATGTTTACAGAAATTCACGCCAAGCCTCTAAGAGTTACAGAGGAAAACTGCTCTTCTGAAGATAAAACAGCAGAGGGACATCTTGCCAAGAAACATGCTGGAGATAAAAAACTTTTGGAGAAAAAGAAACCTGATAAAAAGAAGACATTAAAACGCTTGTGACCATATTTTCAGATCACTGTATCTTCAATTTCACAATCATCTGTCATTATTTTTAACCTACAAACAGAACTCATCTCTATCACAAAAATAATATGCCTTGACCGAGGGATTGTCATGCTGTTGTCTATTAATATGTGTGTATGTGCAGCTGTTGAATATTTGTATCTTTTGGGTGCATGAGAATGTGTAGTATTGAACTGTCTACGCAGAGTAATCTTCCTTGGAGATTGTTTATAATTTATTGTTTGCATATAATTTTGTGTTTTTCTTGCAATGGCTGGTCTTTGGTGGTTGCGCTGTCATGCAAGTTCTCATGATGAACAGTGCCATTTTTGAGAGTTTAACTTTGGTTCCACACAGCTTGGAGTTTAGTTTCAATTGAGTGGGCTAATATATCTTTCATAGCTTGCTACACAGAAGACAATTACGCAGAACATGTGCAGCCATTTGATTAGTCCACATAGTCGTGAAGAGTTTAGGATAAAAATTGCTAGCTAAGAGAAGCTGTATAAGCCATACATGACAGACCACTTAATTATCAACTTGAGTTTCTATTGATTTCATTTTGTCACTTATTCAGCATGATTATTATTTTTTGTCTCACTTGGGGGTGTGCATTAGCCACTCCCGTGTGGAAAGTCCATGAATCTTAAAGAAGGACATGCTAAATAAAACATAAATTCATAAACTCCAGAGTAGTCTAGAAGTCAAAAAGTTCAGCAGAACCTGATTTGATTATTCTTTAAGATTTTAGATTAAAAAAAGATTGAATTAATTTGAAGTGGAGGTAAGCATGATTGAAATTTAGTGTCAAAAAGCAAGCCCCAATGAAGGGGTGATTATGAGGTGTTTTAATGTGACAGTAGCAGCAAAATGTAATTGAATATTGCATTTAATGATGGAATGGTCAGTTGTATGCATAGTTTCAGTAAAGACAATGGTGTTAGCGAGGCAGATTGTAAATCTGTGGACATTGTTAGTGGCTAGGGTCTGAGATGTTGGCCACATACATTTTGTTTAGTGCAAATAACCTTGTTAATTTCAACAACATCTGCTTCTTACAACTGTCTGTCCAATACCCAGTTCAAGTATGTTTGGTTTATGGGGGTGTCTGCACAAGGTATTCACACGAGAAAGTCATGAAATTGCCCATAATTGTGGCAAAAAAAAAAAAAAAAAAAAAGAGACCAAAAAAAAATCAACATAAACAATATTCTTAGGGTTCTCTTCACAACGTATGGTCTATCCAAATTACACTACAATAACCTTTACTGTCTTGGCGGTTGGCGTTTAGGGGTATGGGGACAGGGCCGCGTTCTGTTTTTCGTACTTCTTCCACGGCGTAGTTTCAAATGGAGTCTACTTGACATCTTCTTTATGACTGGATCTGACATCAAAGTCTTGATTTTTCTAAAACTCAAAGTGAACTATTCAAAGTGATAAAAACTTGTGTAATTTGATGGTGATATTCGTTGGAGTTGATATTCTGGATATTTCCCCGGTATTATTACCGGAAACAACAAATTTCAAGATGTATTCAAATATCACTGAATTCGTGGTCTCGGAAAATGACTACGATGTCCAGCTACTTCACCGGTCCGGAACGATATTGTGTTCCATTACTGGTCCCGAAGCTGCTGCTAAAGCAACACCTGCACTTATTATGAGTGCCCTAACTGGTCCAGGAGGTGTACCTTTTGGAGGAGTCGTCACCCTGCATACGTTCGAAGTTCCCACTAGGTGGTACTTTCACCTGTCAGCAGATGCTCAGAAAGCCGTGTATGAGAAATTACACGGCAAACAGTTTTCTCTACCAAACCTAGGAATAGACATATCACTACAACATCTAGACAAAGAAAGAGACAGGCTGACCATCCACTGGCTACCTGTCACGATTGCTCCTCAAGGAGTTAAAAAACTGGTGCACAGTATTACAGGAGACGACAAGGCTGAGGTCTTTAGGATAAAGAATGGGGCTGGCAAGTGGGGGCGCTCTGCAACCCAACAAAGGAAGTCCCCCATTATATACGGATCTACACTCCTGGTATTACGAACAATAATCACAGAGTGTTGATCACGATGCCGGGGAGAAAGACCAATTGTCCAGCGTGTGGCCAAAACAACCACTGGGCAAATAAATGCCCAAGTCGACGACAACCGATGACACCAACAGCAGCAGCAGTCAGTGTACAAAGCCAAGAAGATTTCCCACCATTCGAAAGAGAAACTCCTCCACAAGGAAAGATTGAACTGACACAAACTTTCAATAGTCAAATCAACACACAAGAAGACAGGAACACACAAGAAAATAACACACAAGAAAATAACACACAAGAAATCAATCCAAAGAATGAAGACTCTGACGGTTTTCAAATCGTCAGCAAACCAATGAAGAGAAAATAGGCGAACAGAAGACTACTGCAGTCAAAACACAGCGATGACACAGAAACAGACGACTTACCACTGCCAAAGAAAGAAAAAGTCAAAGCGACTATAGGCAAGACAAAGGAAACTGAACAAGAACAACAAGAGGAGACACAAGTACAAGACGAAGACGGCATATACAGCATACCAGACACTCTCTTCGTAGACACAGACACAAGTGATAAGAACGAGGATCAAGATGATCCTCTCACACAAACTTTTGCTACTACAGACTTGCTCGCCTAAATGTACCCATCATGGATAACAACTCTACGGGTGAATCGATATACTTATTATATCTCAGTTATTTATTTTACTTAAATTATAATGACTAGTGATTTAGTTATCATTACTTTAAACATTTGTGGTATACGTACAAAATTACAACACATTATCACACTAATAAACAAACACAAACCAGACTTTATACTACTACAAGAAACAAATATATGTTCAAAAACATTCGCACAACATATCACCACACAGCTAGGCCTCAAACATTCATGCTTTAGTTTAGGCACACACAAAATTGGGTCAGGAACAGCTATTCTGCAGACATCAGACAGGTGGGATATAATTAAAACACACACGGATAACCAGGAACGAATCTCCATAATACAGGTTGAAAACACTATACATGCATACACCATAGTGAACATACATGCACCACCTAATTACAATCATCAACCAAATTTTTACCAAGAATTAGACACCTTACTTATACAAACATACAGAGGGCAAAATGTTATCCGTGCAGGGGATTTCAATTTTGTACTCTCAGATTTGGATATCGTGGGGGGGGGGCAAAGCAGGAATCAAGACACAATTAAGGAGAAATGACAGGAATGGAATAGATCAACTGGATATACTAAAAAATACCTTAGACACACACAATTTAACAGACGCTTTCAGATACAGACACCCTAATAACATTGCAACAACACACAAAAATAGGGCTTAAAATAGATCAGCCAGACTAGATAGAATATACACACCTTCAACACACCACATAATACACACAAAACATCTACAAGAAACATTACAATATACAGATCACAAAGCAGTACTAGCACACATCACTACAGACACTACAAATACAAGGCCATCAAAAAGAACACCACATTGGAAGTTCAATAACACATTACTCCAAAACACAGGTTATGTACAACACATGACACACCTTATTCTAACATACACTAATAGTACACCCACCGACAACATAACACAAATTTGGGATTTACTAAAGAATACAATACGTTATAGAACACAACATTTAGCATCCATCATACATAAAGACAGACAACAACAAGAACATATCATACAGACAGCAATACAACTCACAAAACAGACTGACAGGAATGCACTACACCTACACACACTAGAATCACAATTAGAACAACACCAGCAACACACATTCCGTGGTGCACTCCTTCGAACTAAACTTACTAACATATCAGAAGAAAGTCCATTAAACAACACCTTGCATTAGAACAAAACATTCAACGCAACAGACAAATAGGAGCAATAACAGACATGCAAGGAAACACACAAACAGAGGCAATACATATACTAGAAACATTCCAACAGTACTACACTGACCTATATACAGCAGAACCCGCCAACACACAAACACAAAATAGGTTCTTACAATACACAAAGAAACTGTCAGACACAGATAAGGACACACTAGACACAGAGCTTACATTAGCAGACATAACACATGCACTCAATCAAATGCAAAAAGACAAAACACCAGGACCAGATGGACTCACAGTAGAATTCTACCAACATTTCTTTCCTATCCTAGGCAATTTCCTTCTAAAAGTCTACCAAGAAGCTTTTCATAAACAAGAACTCCCAAACACTTGCAACATGTCATAATAACACTTATACCCAAAGACAACACAGACAAAACACAGCTGAAAAACTATAGACCCATCTCATTATTAAACACAGACTACAAAATTCTAGCAAAATCACTTGCAAACAAAATAAAAAATTTCATGCCATCACTCATCCACCCAGACCAACAGTGCAGTATTCAACACAGAAACATACATCAACATACACATTTCATTAGAGATTTCATTACATACACCCACCAGAAAGACTGTCAATCCTCCCTTTTATCTTTAGACCAGGAGAAGGCCTTTGACAGAATCTCACACTCATACTTACACAAAACACTAGCACACTGTAACATAGGACAATACTATAGACAGTGGATAGGAATATTGTATAAATATCCTGAAAGTAAGGTACTGGTGAATCATTCACTCACTGCCAGTTTCAAAATCACTAGATCTGTCAGACAAGGGTGTCCACTATCACCAGTCCTATATATACTCACACTAGAACCACTCTTAGAAGCAATTAGACAGGACACTAACATTAAAGGTACATTTATACAAGGGCCTGGGGAGCGGAAATTAGTTGCTTATGCAGATGACACCGCTTTCTTTCCTACAACCAACACTTCCATAACGAACATACTCCACACCTTCAGACAGTTTGGTGAAGGAAGTGAGGCCAAAATAAACATACAGAAGTCTAAAATAATGGGTCTGGGGAAGTGGAAGAATAAAGCAGATTCCCCCCCCCCCCCCATTCTGATCTAACATTCACAGATAACATGAATATTTATGGGATCACATTTCCATCCAATCCCACAAAAACATATACAGAAACATGGCAATCACTCACAAAACAAATTATAGACATTCTACATAGGTTCAAATACAAGACATCAACAATCTTTTTAAGAAGCACAATTGTAAACACCTTCATCATTCCTAAAATAATATATTTAACCACAGTGTTAGACCCCCTAAAACAAACAGTCACATACATAAGCAAACACATCAGACAATTCATCTTCAGCAACACAATTCACAGTATAAAACACAAGACTTTAATACAAGATATGAAACGACGCGGTGTCGCTTTACAGGACCTACACACAAAAATACAAGCATTAAGAATCAGCCACATAGGACGCATCATCAATCATCCAGATCAACACTCGCTAGCATTATATTATATTGCAATTAGATTACATAGACTTAAAATAGACAAAACAACACCGCACTATTACGGCACACTGCCGCACTTCTACAGAACATGTATGCAAGCAATTCAAGGCAATGAACATTTAATACAACAGACAACAAAGCAGATATATAAGTATTTAGTGAAACAACAAGCCCCACCACTACACATGAGAATCAAAAGAGGATACAAATATTATATGAAAGACTATAGCTGCACCTTCACTAACTTACACAACAAACATATCACATCGACATCCAAAGAAGTAACATACAGGCTAATTTATAATATGACCCCGACATTAGAGAGAGCAGCACAGACATCCAAGCAAATAGCCCCGTGCCAATTATGTAGACACAATATCCAGGAAACGGAGGAACATATTTTTTATTTATGCCCAGCAATCACAGCCACTAAGACCGCATTTCAACAGCTAATAGAAACACACACAAACAAGAAAACTGACATATACAAATCAACCTTTCTACAACCAAAAAAGACAATTACACTAAATTACTCATAGCATTAGCTGAGTATAGACTCATTATATGGTCCAGCCGAAACTCGGCCTTCCACAATCACCACACAATACACTCACACATGCTAACACAAATTTTTCAACAGAAAATCTCCCAGCTATTCGCTGATTAAGTAAAATGTCACTCCCATCAAGTTCACACTTCATACTATACATGTTCAAACACATACTTTCACATATATTTCTATATCCCTAATGTGTACCACTAAACCCAGTCAACCATTATTAGTATTATTACCAGTAATTATGTTGCGACGCCTTTCGTCCTAACACAGATCGGGGAAAAACAAGGCTAAATAGTTAAACTCCACAAACCCCACAAGGAGGTAATACACAGTTTCCTTCTTTGTTACTGGTGTCTACACCGTGCACAGCTTACCGGCAAGGGGGGGGGGGGGGGTCCCTTTGTGAATCAGTACTCTTTGTCAATCGAGGGTTGACCTTGGCCTAACCAGGTACAGGTAAATTCTTTGTACGGACCTGGTAAGTCCGGCCCAGCTAGCAGCCCAAGTAAATTCTTTGTACACGCAAACAGCCAAGGCCACAGGTGTAGCTAATTTCAAACTGCTCTCTCTCTCTCTCTCTCTCTCTCTCTCTCTCTCTCTCCTTTTCTCTATCTCGCGCACGCGCTCAAGCAACGCGATGATTGCTGCGTGGTCTAACGGTTCGAAATTTGTAGATACATCCAAAATTACCATTTTCAGGAAACAAAAGTGACTCAGCAATAATGTTGACACATAAGTGGAATGAGAATGCTAAAGTGTGAAAGGTTTCTTGTTTTTTTTCTATCTTTTAAATGGTTTAGTTTGCATGGGAGCGAATGATTACTCAACCATCATCGTCAACATTTAATATGTATGTAGTTACACCATGCCAAGACTATAATGTTGTCACACGTATATGAATGTACACGCTGTATTTGCTAATGTAAAAAGACATTGTTTTTGTATATAATAAACGTATATATATAATTTTTTTTTAAATGAACTTTAGCAGGATGAAAAACATTCTGACCAAAATAAAAGATGTCAATTGGAACGAGAAAAAGAGTGTTGAGGGGATATATAGAACCTGTTCTTTTGTATGGATTTGAGACTTGGACAATGTGCAGTCAAGCTGAAAAACATCTGATGGCTGCAGAAATGTTGTATCTGGGAAAATGCAAAGAATACCATGGACAGACAGAAAAACCAATGATTAAGTACTACATGAGACAAATGAAAATCGTAAATTGATTAGAAAAATTAGACGTAGACAGTCACATTTTTTTGGACATGTTATGAGAAGAAATGGATTGGAGAACTTAGTGACAACTGGCAAGATCGAAGGGAACAGATCAAGAGGAAGACCGAGAGGAAAATACCATTTATTTTTTTATTTCTTTCCGATATAACATTTAAAGTGTTATCATTTTCATGGTAGTTGAGTAAAAACAATTTTTGACAAACACAATTTTTATTCCGGCCTGTTTTACAGGCCAAATCAAAGAATAAAGTTAGTTATATATACTTTACATGACGTCGCAGTCAATGATATATTGAGAAGTTTACGTTCAGTAGCTTGCCATTGCTTTCTGAGCGACCAGCACCCAGCCAATTTATAAAATACCAACGCAAGGCGAGCTGCTGCCAAATCGCCCGCAGCCGTGTTTCGAACGTGGGTATGTGGGATTAGGAACTACGTTAGTAACTCCTTCCCCTCGGAGCCGAAACAGACAAAATAGTTCTTACGAAAATCTCAACACACACACACACACACACACACGCACACACACACACACGCGCGCGCGCACGCACGCACTCGCACACACACACACACATTTCAACACATATTTTTAAACACAAAATTTCACACAATGAGCAAATCGCCACTCCCATCAAGCTCACAATCACATTTCATACTATACATGTTCAAACACATACTTTCACAGATAGCTCTATATTCCTAATGTGTACCACTGTCCTCAATCAATCATTCTTAGTATTATTGCCGGGACGTAGAGGTGTTTCCAAGGCACCAGGGCCAGGTTCTATACTGGTCAAGACCTACTGACACGTCCTAGCCGTGCGTCCTGGGCAACAAGTCCCTTCGGGGTCCTGGCTCACGTAGTAGCATCGCTGATTCTTCAGAAGTCGGAGAGTATCTGCCTCCACGGAGAGGAACCACCAGTCTGCACACCAATAAGCCAGACATGGGACAACGGATACTCACGCAAACCTCAGGTCCCGTGTGACATTACACTGATGTTGGACAACAGGATGTCTTCATCCGACATACAGGACTTCACGCTGGAGTTCACAGCCAGCGAACACAAGCAAGCAAGCAAGTATTATTGCCATAATTTATGCTTTACTATTTTTGGATTGCCGTCTCTCTGGCCGAAGGGTTACAACACTTTCTCCGTAATCCCGTTTATCACGCAGAGTCTCGTAGCAGGGCGAGAGCTGAGAGCGGTTCGACCCCCGCTGGTGACTTGAGGGATAACTGAGCCGGCCGCTCAGAAAGCAATGGCAAACTACTGAGTGTAATCTTGCCAAGAAATCAACATACAGCTGAAAGATGCTGATGTTGACAGCGATGTCCTGTAAAGGATATGCAAAACATTTTTATTTTTGGATTGATTTTTTTTCTTTCCAATACAAAAATGTATTATTATAATCGTCAAGAACCAGTATTTATTCTTTTAAGAGTGATATTTAGGTTTGTAGAGCCTTTATTTATATATTTACAAAACCCGTCATGGGGAAGAATGAATCAGCACATTTTCCTTCTTTGTCACCGGGGATTGGGAAATATTACCACAGTCAGGGTCAAAGGTTTAACGAGCTACCCAGCACAAAGGGAGGCTGTATCTCGTAGATCAGTGTCTTTGTCAGCCGAGAAGTGGATATTATGACCATGACCAAGACAAAAGTTCGTTCAACCACCCTCAAACCTCGCCCGCACCAAATAAATCCATTGTGCCTGTGATGAAGTTACTATCGTCAGTGTATGCGTGTAAAGTGTGGGAGTTTGTTCAGATTAGGTTAGTGATTATGTGAGGCAGCGTGTATGCGTCTAGATGTGTGAGTGTGTGGGTGGGTGGATTGGTGTGTATGTGTATTGTAGCTATTGTGTGTGTTTATATGTGTGTATGTGTGTACGCGTGTATGTATATGTACGTGCGTGTATGTGTTTGCATGTGTGTATGTATTTGTGTATAAATGTGTATGTGTGTGCATAAGCGTGTATGTGTATAGTTAGTTAGTTAGTTAGTTAGTTAGTTAGTTAGTTGGTTGGTTGGTTGGTTGGTTGGTTAGTTAGTCAGTTAGTTAGTTAGTTAGTTAGTCAGTTAGTTAGTTAGTTAGTTAGTTAGTTAGTTAGTTAGTTAGTTAGTTAGTTAGTTGCGGTTCAAACATCACAGCAACGGGTCGTCCCCATTATACTCCGTTCCTGTGCCAGGGAATATAACATTCAGTTTTCCTCACTGCCCCATGTGAAAAGTGGAAAAGACAGGAGTCTCGACAAAAAACAGCCCGCTCAGGCACACTGTGCATAATGCCGCCGACACAATGTCACAACAATAGTCCTCTACGAAACATACAGTTCATGCTTGATGGAAGTGGCAGACACTTTCCCAACCAGATGTTCGCCTACAAAGTCTCGATATTTCTAGATGTTGTTGTTCCATTTACAGATGTTTTCTAGCCAGCCACGCCATTTTTAGAGCATGCAGTTCTCGCCACAACACCTTGGACAGATGTTTAAAAAAAACATTTCACTGCACATAATGCCGTCTCCAGAATGCCAACACAAAAGTCCTCCAAGAAAATACAGTTCATCATCGATGGAAACGGCAGTCACTAGAAGACCAGCAGGCACACATTTTTGCATAAGGTAAAAAACCGGTCACTTCTGCGACACAACCCGCCGCCATACATGCAGATATTTATAGATGTTGTTGTTCCATTTCTAGATGTTTTCTAGCCAGCTACGCCATTTTTAGAGCATGCAGTTCACGCCACAACACCTTGGACAGATGTTTAAAACAACATTTCACTGTACATAATGCCGTCTCCAGAATGCCAAAACAACAGTCCTCCACGAAAAAACAGTTCTCGGTCAAAGGAAGCTCCACTCACCAGAAGACTAGCAGCCACACATTTCTGCATAAGACACAACATCCAGTCAATGCTGGGACATAGCCAGCCGCCTTGGTCTGAACACGCAGTTCACGCTCCACAACCTCGGGCATATTTAAAAGCATTTCACAAGAAATGCACAGCTCACAGCGTCACGCCACGCTCTCAACTCAGTAGCAGGGCGACGGAACGATACACTACCAGTCCAACATGAGGAAAATGGGAATGCAAACTGTAGCCACGAGCATAAACACTCCAGAGGCCTTGACCGTTTCACTACCTGTCTCCATGTTGGTGACCGGAAGTCACGAAAGTCACTGTGTATGTGTATGTATGTAGGTATGTGTGTATGTTTGTGTGTGTGTGTGTAAATGTATGTATAAGTGTGTATGTTTGTATATGTGTATGTTCGTGTATGTGTATGTGTGTTTATGTATACATGTGTTTATATGGGTGTGTATGTGTGTTTGTGTTAGTGTATATGTGCGATGTGTGGTATGTGGGGTATGTGCGTGTGTGTAAGTGTGTGTGTGTATGCGTGTGTATGTTCGTTTTGTGTATGCTGGTATGTTCCGTGTGTGTATTTTTCATGGGGTTTTTTTTTTTTT
>JACEFZ010008822.1:0-22366 GCA_014155875.1 Cepaea nemoralis
AAAGAGGGGCCTTGAAGAGATTAGAACAATTGCCAATGCGAAGGTAGCCTTTTGCAAGATGAAAAACATACTGACCAATACACAGATATCAATTGAAACGAGAAAGTGTTGAAGTGCTACATAGAACCTGTACTTTTATATGGATGTAAAGCGTGGACAATGAGCAGGCAAGCTGAAAAACATCTGATGGCTGTGGAAATGTGTTTTCTGAGGAAAATGCAAAGAATACCATGGACGGACAGAAAAACCAATGAACAAGTCCTTCAAGAAACAAATGAAGATCGTAAACTTATTAGAGACATTAGATGTAGACAGTCAAAAGTTTTGGGCATGTTATGAGAAGAAATGATTTGGAGAACTTGGTGACGACTGGCAAGATCGAATAGAAGAGACCAAGGGGGAGACCGAGAAGTAAATACCTGGATGGCTTGGCCACGTGGCATGGTCGAAACAGGAACACTGAGCTGATCCACGACTCTGGTGATCGAGTGAGATGGCAAAACATGACCGCCCCCGCTTATCGGCATGGCACATGATGGATGGATGGAGCCAGTCTAAGATTAATTTGGTAAATTTAAGGCTATCTGCAGACCACTTTATTCGTTATCCAAACAGGTGAAATAGTCTCTTGACACAAACACTTTTTGATGTAGTGTTCTTCACATATTCTAGGGTGCATCATGTGGTGGCGTGGCAACTGCTTTTTCCTCAGTTTTACTTTCAGGGCAATGTCATGAGTTATGAAATATTATGCCTCGATCTTCACTATTCTATAATAACCAACCTGCAAAATAGCAATTCTTGAAGTAGTAAATAGTTAAACTGGCTTCGAACATAGACATCTTAAGTCTTGCCGATGAGAACATGCTTAGCCAAGACAAAGGTAACATTTTGCGTGATGGGAAAACGTTCAATAGAATGTCAACAATGAGAAAATGAATCGCAACATGCATTTGAAATATTAACAAGACAGCTGAGTGGAATTTCTGCCAGTGGAAATGTTTCTTTGGGAAGAGAAGAATGCTATGGGCAGACAATTATTTTAAAGAAATAAACGAAAACCGTAAATTGATTAGAGAAAGTAGACGAAAGTAAAAGAATTTGTTTTGGGCACATTGTAAAGAGAAATAAACTTTATAACGTACTGACAAATCTCAATTTATGGGAAAAGAGAGGAAAGAGAAATCACTGGATAACTTAGCATAATCTGACAAGAACATTGACCCGATACAAAGTTGATTGTGAGATGACTAACCATGACTTCGGAAGCTTATCGGTATGGTACATAATGAATCAATCTGAACCCTACAGGCATTGAACGAGGTCCCGATCGTTCCAGTTTATTCCGATTTATTTGCATGTTTCGGGATTTGAGGTTTAGAGTGAGCACATCCCACTACTGGCAGACGCTGATCGTATTCCAGTACGAACATAAGCCTTGTCCAAGTCAGATTGGAAGCACTGGACTCGAGTTTCGCTCTCATTTGAGATGGTCATTCGGAGCCACATCGATTGACGGATGCCAATAGCTGCGATTGACGGATGCCAATAGCTGCGCTCAGGCAAATTTTGAGCTACCGCCTACGAGTGACGTTGTGATATTCTAGTATGATAATTGGTCGCGTCCAGCGTGAGTCGTGTGATTAGTGGGTGCACACCCGCCTCACACGCCAGTTATCCGGAGTTCGATCACGCGTCCAGTCAAGAGTATGCACTACTGACGAGCTCAAACGAGAGCGAACCTCGAGTCTAGTGCTTCCAATCTGACGTCGACAAGGCTTAAAGTTCGTGCCGGAATACGACCAGTTTATTCTGCTAAGCTATTAATTCATTTTAATTTTATAAGGTATTATACACTATTATAATATATCTAAATATATAGTCGGACATTTACGTTTGAATTTTATCAATGCTCATAATGTTTACTTGCTGCTGACGGTTAAAAAAAAAATCAACCTGGGCTGCCATGGTGGCACAGCCTAAACTGGCTCAAAAGATATGTCTTTTACGCAAAGACGACGTGTTTGACATCAGCCTCCGAATGGATATTTGTCTGTAAAAATATCGTTATAGCATCAAATGCGCCTTTGAGCTTGAACTCCCAATACCTTGATGGCGGAGTAGAGGGATCACTCCCTAAACGGGTCAGCTGGTCTTCGCCGTCGACTTTCGTTCAGAAAGCAGTGGGTAGCTACTAAACGTAAACTTGCTAGAAATTCAGCCTGGGCTGGGGATGACTGCAACGTCCTGCAAAGGATGTCATTCAATTTTTGAATTTACATATTTCAATGTGGATTTGCGGATTTCATTCTCCAGTTGTTCTGTAAGAAAGTCAGCAAATAGAATATCGCGTTGTTCGTGGACAGATCTCATCACCGTTTGTGGTTTCACGAAGCTAATATATAATAGCTCATCTTTGTTATAAAAGCTTGTATTTGGGAGGGAATTTCAGGTCATTAATGATAACAGTATTTAAAGCTAATTACTCCCGTGGTCTAGTTTAATTCCTCATGTCAGCACATAGATTTAGGTGTATAATGGAATGGAATAGGAATCATATAATTTACTTAAACACCAACTATTGGGGCCTAAATGGATTAACGTAAATTTGGGGGCTAACGATACACTGAGCGTGATAACATAGTGAATTAGGACATCAACAATTTTGTACAATCTGAACCTTTAATTGTAGTTATTTGTATTCTGAAAACCCGTAAAGGTTAAAGGTTGCATGTTCTTTACAGGATGTTGCAGTCAATCACAGGACTAAAACTGGTTTATATGGGCCCAGGGAAATTTTGGTTTAGCAGGTTTTGGTTTAGTAGCTTGAATTATTACCAAAAGACGATCTCATACCATCGAAATGAACGTACATCGTTCTGCTTCATGTAGCCAGCGGCTAATTTAGAACTCCACTCAATATGTAGGCGAAGTTTGAAATTGTGAGTTTCACACTATCCCCTAATATGTAAATAGTTTATACATTCTAAATATCCGTAGCGGTAGTATTTCTGCTTAAAATCACGTAATGTACTGTTGTGTAATCATTTTGAATACCCGTAATTTTAAGTCTAAATTTTCTTTCGGCAGCTAGTTCCGGCCCTCAAAGAGTCGGAATGTAGACTCGGATGCTACTCATCATAGCAAGTCTGAAGTCACGAAAAACACCACCGCTAGAAAGTGGACCAAGTGACAGTATTCACTGAAAATCTGGTGTTTTAATGTGACATTAAATCAAACAAAAATATGTTGTAAAATTTATTTTTTAAGTGGTGTAAATTGTGGTAGTTGTCGTATATTTGTTTCCCGTCTTCATTGTTAATTCGTTGTGTACCAACCAACTGTGCAAATTGTGATCAATTACCTTTCTAATTTGAAAGCTTTCTCATCCAGGTCTTAGAAATGTCAAACAGAACAACTTTGTTTGTTCTGTTTACTGTAATTCAAATCTCATATTTTACCTTTCGTTCTATTGGTGCTGTTTGCAATTGCCTGTCCTTAAAATAATTCAAGGTATTACATAATTTCACAAATGTTCTGTGCACTTGCAGACAATGAACCAACTAAACTGAAATTATGGCTACACCAGTGTTTCATGTTAAAGAACCCTTTTACACAACTTCAGATGCAAGTGTAGTGGCTATATGGTGCTAGCCCCATATTGTTATAGTTCAGCCAGGTTTTGATGGGTGAGGTTAATATAACTTCGGCAGCCTTTAATTCCCACAACGTCTTGGTCGACATGGGAGCACATGTCAATCGATGTGGATTAGGAAAAAGCATTGCTTGCCGGGTACAATTCTCGTTCTGTGTCCTGTCTTAATTTCTGCTGTACCCACTATGTATTCTAAGAGTGATAACAAACCTATGAAACATTTTCCAACAGTTACAGAACTTGCTTTTAAATTAAGCTTCTTACTTCCACAACATCACATTACTCGAAAATGCTACAACATTGAAAACGTCCTTCTTTCCTAACAAACTGCGGAACTAATTGTTTACGAGATAAGACTGGTCTCCCTGACATGACTATGGTATGGAGCTGGTTATTTACTTGTTTACTGGCGAGTGCCTATGCCAAATCTTAGCGAGCTGCTGTCTCAAACATCTGTAATGTGTGACATGAGTTAGTGTTACGATACTGATCTTTGGATCATTCGTAATCACTAAAAGAAATCCGTTTTAAACGTTAGAAAACTTTAGACCGACCAAGAATAATGAAACGACATTATCCGGTCCTCATGGCCGAATGGATAAAAACGCGTGTTATTAAACATCCGGTGTGCTGATAACGAGGTAAGCGGTTCAACCTCTACCTGGACTAACATGATGATCTGTCACCCTAGACTTGGGGAAGTCGATTACAAATACCTTTGAAGTCGGAGTGGGTTCGCCTCATGGCGAGGGGCACTTAATAAGAAAGCTAATCGACAAGCAAAATTCAGTCTATCACTAGAATGTAGTGTATAGGAGTTCAAAGCAAGCGAGCGCAAAAAGAAAAAAACATTCCTCAGTAATAGCTAATCAAGAGAACTGACTTATAAACAGCGTCTCTGGGGAAACTGAAATGCTTTGGCCACATAAGTCAGCTGTTGAGAAAGAACTAGAAAGCATGATTCTGGGAAGAAGAGGCAACGGTCGACCATTACGAACCACGGGACAGTAACCGTCCGTATGAAAAATGAACAGGGGAATTGGATCGAATCTTATCGGCGGCTGGTAACATTATGTAAATGACCTGTACATAATGATTCTCCAATAGACTTCTGACACTTTGTTTGTTCTCTTACCATATGACCAGACACCAGACTAGTTTCGTTTTGTTTAGTAATTATACCATTGCGTATTTTGAAATATGTTCTATTTATTAAAACAAACCGTTGTCCCAATTTACTTCTTCGGGTGACGTGTCTAGAAAAGACATCGGCGATCTTGACATCACAATTCTCTCTCAAATATTTCAAATCTTATGTTTGTGTATACAATTTGTCGCTAGCCGTTTCAGCGTTCCACATCTTGGCATCATCTATTTGGGTTAAATCTTCCACTTACATTATCCATGGTTGCTTGGCCTTTGCAGGACGTTGTGATCAAACTCCAGGTTGAATTGTCTAAGCAAGTTTATGTTCAGTTTATCGCCATTGCTTTCTGAATGACAGGATCTTTACATGATAACGTTAACCCATTGTCCCTCAGTTTCATGACAACGCGTTTCACGACAAACTTTAATTACCTAAGCCCCCATGATTCTTTATTCTTGGCGGTGAATGGGGTGGGGGTGGGGGTGGGGGTGTTATAATGCACTGTCAATTGTCCAGGTGAGTGTATAAAAGGTTCATCTCGCATGGAGTCTTTGCCTCCGCGTTTAGGAAAAAACTAAAGAGAAACAAATTCGAGTCTGTACACTAGAACATGAAACGTACATACATTCACAAGATTCACAACCACTTTTTTTTCCTTTTGTATTCGCTCGCTTTGAACGATTACCTCTAGTGCACGAGGCAGATTTTTTTGTGTGGATTAGCTTTCCTATTATCAGTGTTCCTCACCATCCGGCGAACCCTCTCTGACTTCTGAGGTACGTCACCTCCAAGTCGAGGAATAGAAGCCAACATTTTAGTCTCACTGACTGGTTCAGGAGCTGAACCCAATACCACGGCGTCAGCAAACCGAAAGTTTAAGAGCAGGCTCTCGTGTCCGTTTAGCCATGCTGACTTCCAACCAGATAATTGAAAAAAATTATCTTTTGGCAGCTACAACGCCCCTCAACATGACCGGATAATGGAGACTCAGAACAAGCTGTTATCTAGACTTCATAAATCTGAAGACCCACAACAAAACACCACCGCTAGAGTGTGGGCCATGAGAAAACGAGCACGGAAAATCTAGTGTTTTTGTCATAATAAAACAAAAGATCTTAAGCTTCTAAGTTGTTGTCAAATTTATTTGTTTACGTCTTGTAAATTATTATTATTTGTTGTTGTTGTTGTTTAAACGTGACACTTGTCCTATGTTTTGTCCTTCCTATTAATTCCGTTTGTAACCTGCAAC
This sequence comes from Cepaea nemoralis, assembly GCA_014155875.1. Classification (NCBI taxonomy): domain Eukaryota; kingdom Metazoa; phylum Mollusca; class Gastropoda; order Stylommatophora; family Helicidae; genus Cepaea; species Cepaea nemoralis. The sequence goes on from JACEFZ010008822.1 coordinate 6,052, forward strand.
TCTCAACTTAATCTAAAACATCTTTTCCAGTTTCTATAAATGTCACTCGGTCCTTAATGTACACGTTTGTCCCAATGTTTACTGTAATTTAGACTGTTACCTTAGTCGCCAGTGTTGGAATGTTTGCAATAGGTTGACCATTAAACACAAATTGTGAGAAATTAATTCACACATGCTATCGTCACGAGTAGGCATTTGAACCCACTACTCCGGGAAGGTTAACTCGGTCAACAAATGCCCGAAGTCGGATGTGTCGGCCTAACGGCGCAAGAACACAGCTATGCTGTTAACAGGCACAACGCAATCACGTCCGGAAAAGAAAAAAAAAACTCCGGATGAACGCAGAACCCACTAAAGACTTAAAACTAAGGGTTCCACATTAAAAATGTTTACGTAATTTATTTTGGCTATGTGCTATTCCCTAAAAGTTTTAACACACCAATGGGGCCTCGAAGGGTGAGATCAATTCATTCAATCAATCATGTGCCATGCCGGAAAGCGTGGGCGGTCATGACTCGCCATTTCACTCAATCACCAGTGTCGTGGATCAGCTCAGTGTTCCTGTCTCGTCCATGCCATGTGGCCAAGCCATCCAGGTATTTTCCTCTCGGTCTTCCTCTTGGTCTGTTCCCCTCGATCTTGCCAGTTGTCACTAAGTTCTCCAATTCATTTCTTCTCATAACATGTCCAAAAAATTTGACTGTCTACGTCTAATTTCTCTAATCAGTTTACGATGTTCATTTGTCTCCTGTAGTGCTTGGTAATTGGTTTTTCTATCTGTCCATGGTATTCTTTGCATTTTCCTCAGAAACCACATTTCTGCAGCCATCAGATGCTTTTCAGCTTGACTGCTCATTGTCCAAGTTTCACATCCATACAAAAGAACAGGCTCTATGTATCCCCTCAACTCTCTTTTTCTCGTTTCAATTGACATCTTTTTATTGGTCAGAATGTTTTTCATCTTGCTAGACGCTACTTTCGCCATGGCGGTTCTTGTTCTAATCTCTTCAAGGCATCTCCCATCAGATGTTATAACTGTTCCAAGATAATTGTACCGATTCACTTGTTGAAGAATATTTCCATTTACTTGTATATTACATTGTCGCACTGCTTCCTTCCTACTGACGACCATAACCTGAGTCTTTTTACAATTTAATTCTAACCCCAGTTGCTCACTGTGTACAACAACCGCATCTACTAATTGTTGCAGGTCCTGCGCATTGTCTGCAATTAATACTGTATCATCTGCATATCTAATGTTATTGATGTTTCGTCCTCCAATGCTGATTCCATTTATATCCTCTACATTTCTGAAAATATTTTCACTGTACAGGGAAAAAAAGATCGGGAGACATCACACATCCCTGCCTAACACCTCTCCTAATTGGCTGATACTGTCCCACTTCATTATCAATCCTTATTGCAGCTTGTTGTTTCCAATATATGCTTTTTATAAGTCTAATGTCTTTCCCATCAATTTGTAGATCTGCAAGCATATCCACCATGCTGACATGTCTAATGCTATCAAAGCCTTTGTATCGATATCTATAAAACAGAGTGTATGTTTGTTTGTGGATTTGTGGGTCTTGGATGCGTTCGATAACGGTACATCCGATTGAGATGAAATTTTCTACACGTCTTCCTTTCATTCCTGTGCAACCGACGATAATAATTTCTTAATGTAAAATCTTCGACTTATTTAATAACATTTACTTTTCCATTTTCATTATATAATGTCTATATAGCAGGGGGACTTCACTCTAGAAAAGTTATTTCAAGGGGCATAACTTTTAATAAAATTTCTATTGACTTTATAGTCATATTGTTGGACTTACTTGCACTATTGTTAAACTCTTTGTCTATAGTTATTTTCAGGCATATAAGTTATAATAAATAATGATATAATCTTTAAGGCATTTTCAAAGTTTGCATAAAAATAATGCATAATGCATAACATTGTAACCCATCTTTTTCTACAGTTTTCATTGAATGGTGTGTGGAAGGACATTCTTTTAAGTTACTGTGCGCCAGGAGCTGGGGCGAAACCACGCCGGTTCAGATAGATAGACAGATAGTCGGGAACGGAAGCTTATTTGACTACTTATATGAATTAAATGACATGCTCCCCACCAGGGACTGGGTGAAGCCGGGTCAGACAGACAGATAGACAGACAGACAGTCGGGAACGGGAGAGCTTATATGACTACGTATAAGAATTAAATTAGATGCTCCCCACCAGGGACTGGGTGAAGCCGGGCCGGGACAGACAGACAAACAGATAGTCGGGAACGGGAGAGCTTATATGACTACGTATATGAATTAAATGAGCTGCTCCCCACCAGGGACTGGGTGAAGCCGGGCCCGGTCAGACAGACAGACAGATAGACAGACAGACAGATAGTCGGGAACGGGAGAGCTTATATGACTACTTATATGAATTAAATGAGATGCTCCCCACCAGGGACTGGGTGAAGCCGGGCCGGGTCAGCCAGACAGGCAGACAAACAAGCAGACAGACAGACTGATAGATAGATAGATCCCCTCCAGGGCCTGGGCGAAGCCGGGCCGGGTCAGCTAGTAGTCAATAAAGCAAAGATCACTTAAGCAACATTTATTTACCATGACATTTTATATGATGCATTTTAGTCTCTGTCGATATAGGAGCCCATATTGATTGTGAAAGTTCAGAATTGATGCGAGTTGGGGGAAAACATAGATGTGCCGGGCACAATGTCCTTACTTTATCCTGCTGCGTACTTCATCCACTCTCTCGTCTGCAAGTGCTAACAAATGTTAAGCAAAAATTGCCTTAAAAAATTACTCACTTCCCCAAAAAATGCACTCTACTCCAACCTATAAATCTTCCCCTCCCCTCCCTTTGTTAATATGAGCCGGAGCATTCCACATCGCTTTGTCCTTCCGCTTTACCCCTTCTCTCTCTAGTGATCTGCTCTAAACCAATTAGCTACTTATTTTGCACATTAGCATACTTTTTTCGCATATCCTTTACAGGACATCGCTGTCAACATCAGCATCTTTCTGCTGATTGTTGATTTCTTGGCAGGATTACGCTCAGTAGTTTGCCATTGTTTTCTGAACGACTGGCTCACATACCCCGTAAGTTACCGACATGGAGAGAACCGCTACCGATTCTCACACACGACACGTTTCTCACGAAAGTCGTGTAACACCCTAACCAGGGAGACCGGCATTAGCATACTTAGTCTTACGATATTGCTATACTTTACTCGGCTCGTTTTACCATTTCGCAATCGCTAGAGAAAATCGGAGTGTAAATGTCATTGATCATTAGCTAAACAAGACAATTGGCTCATAAAAGCATATTTTGGAAACTTAAATGCTTTAGTAATATTAAACATCAGGTGTTTGGAAAGAACACGTAAGCATGATTCTGAGAAGAGGCAAGAGTCGGGCACTATGAAGCTCAGGAAATTAAACACTGCAAATAACATAGAAAGTGGCCAGGGAGCAATAATCAGATCTTCTCCACGGGCCGTGATAACATGTACAGAACCTGGACATAACTGCAGGAGGCATCTGCGTTGACAACCACATCAGCTCTTCACATTTCAATTCTTCGGGTGACTTGTCTAGGACGGACATCGGAAATCGGTTGATTGATTGAATTAGGAACCGACATCACAGCATTCGCATACGCGCTCCGTCTTTATCCACAGCAGCAAGTGAAGAATTCCAACTCTAATAGTTCCATAGCAATCTGATTATATGTACGTCTCGCCTTTCCTCTGAGCGTCGAGCGTGGGCCTGATCCCCTCGTCACACGTCGCTGCCTCATTTTTACCAGACTATGGTGATCCATTTGCTCCTCCGAGGTGTACACGTTCTCCCATAAGGCCGCTACCGCGTATCGGAAATCATTACATACAAATCCTTATTGTCGATATTTCAAAGATATTCTTTTTATACTATTTGTTGCTATCTGTTTATGCTTTCCACATATATCTTCACATCCTCTCTCTGATGTGTTCTGAAATTCACACCATCCATGCTAATGCTAATATTGCATATCTTTTGTAGAACTTTTCGAAACAAATCCCCCATAGTTTTATTATTTTTTCTGGACACGTTTACGTTAATTACTTTGCCATTGCTTTCTGAACCGGAAGTCACCACTGAAGCCGTGCGCGCGCGCGTGTGTGTGATTGTTTTACATCGAGTCACGAGTTTTATCCTCCATGTTTAGTCAAAAACGAAGGGACGATATTGTGTGTGTGTGTATGTGTGTGTGTGTGTGTCTGTATGTGTGAGTATGTGTATGCTTGGGTGGGTGGGTGATTGGAGGGGGGGGGGAGGGGTTGGAAGGCAGAGGAATTATATTATGTACACTAAGACACTGAATAAAAGAGATACATTCTCAAGACTGGTTGAGTGTTACAGCATGGTTATTAGTCATCCACTGCCGGAAAATCTCCAGGGAATGTTATTTAATGATTTCCATTATGTAGAAATGCGGTTTTACGAAACAAATTAAATATGAGAACCCTTATTAATCTTCCTCCATTTAGAGATATACTTATATAGTCTTAGACACTCTCACATACAGAATGACATGTCTCCACAACAATACTAAAGTAAAATTAATCAGTGTCTAAGTAAATCTTAAAATACTACACAATTATTAAAGAGACATAAATAAAGATGTTAAACCGTGACAGAGAATTATTACGATACGACAAGCATTTTTATAATGACTTATCGTGGGGAAAACAAATACCTGCACATGATATTTTACAAAACCTTCCGTAAAGTACAGTTATGACAATTAATCCGGGACGATAGCTCAGACACATAGTAATAAGATAACCTTACATAAAACGGTTCAACACAATAAATGTCACTGGAATAAAAACAGATTGTATAGATCTTTGCGTAGTGAATGTTCACATTGACTTATCAAAACCAACATGTTTCTACCATGTCTGGTGTGTGGAAATTGTACTGGAAAACTCAACCAGAACAGCGTTTTGACTCATCTGATTGGTAACCACCCTGCAAATATCTTTGATGACTCAATTACTGAAACGTTTATACATAACTTTAAAACAAGTCTACACATTCCTCAGCAGCAAAACAACCCGATCCTTCTTGTAAGATGAGTAGCATTTGTAGCATGTTAAATATATTGCACTTATATGTGAAGACAAGTATACACAGTAGACTTTCTCATGATTTCATTGTATGCATTCAATTGAAATTTAAAAAAGAAAAAAGGGGGGGGGGGCGGATTCCTGCAACAAAAGGAAAAATAGGAGAAGACTTCAGGAGGTAATCAGATCTTCTCCCTCACTCATTCCATTACTGGCATAGTTTTGGTTTTTTCAGATCTTATTTATTAGACCAAAATATCTGGTCTATCTAACAAGACACAAACCGTTTTGTGAGAAATTCTCGACTGATAAAGATTTAAAGACCGAGAAATAATTCTCTCACAGATGATTCCCATGATAGACTTTACTCTCATACTTGAGAAGAATACTATATCAGTGACACACAAGAAAAACCATGCCCAAAGCCTGTCCTCTGGGTATATTACAAGGAACATAAAGGCTACAGAATACCAGTTCATCCATATGAAGCGGGGAATAGAAAGCTCAGGGTCTTGGCACTACCGCATGATGTTGAGAGGATGAATTCCACGAGATTCCTTTAGAAAGAAGTCACATGAATTCTACCTACTTGATGAGTTAGATTACAATTGCATTCTTATGACAATTCACCGCCTTCAAGCCATATGATCCAAAGTAACCCTGGAAAATTCTTCGATCAGAGTGATCCAAGATATATAACTTCATTCTATAGGACACCCCAACAAAGCCGATACGATACTAGAAACATTTTTTTTTCGTCAGTGCGTTCAATTTTAAACGAATATCTTCTGTTCCGACCTGATATCCATACATATTATATTGTCACCATTATAATATAGGAGAATTCAATTCGAGCTGACTAGTAGATCTTTAATAATTTAAAATTAAGAAGCCTATATCACGTTTTCTTCAAAGATCAGCAACAGATGGAAAAATAATTGACATTTATCATCATCTGAGATAGAGACCATGACTTTACCCACAATTAGTGTCCTCAAGTAAAACAAAAGAAAAAACAACTAAAAGCAAATTTGAAACAAAACATGACGAATATGAGTGAGCATGCTAATAAAAGATGACATGAAAATAGAATTAATCTGCGTATTTCACATATATTTACAAAGAGTGTTCATTAACAGATTCTGTGCAAAACAAAAGTAGGTTCGGAGCAAACAAAATTGGATGACGGTCAATGGAAAGTAGGGATGCGTCACGGTTATGACTGAAACGGTTTTAATATGGTAGCAAACATGTTGCATTATAACACAATTATAACATTTTGGTTATATATAATTCCATGGCAGATACGGGAAGAAACTTAAGACAATTAATCATCTCATGGTAATTAATCAGTTTAACAATAACACGTATACATGACATTAAATTACTTGTCAGAACTTCCATTACTCCTTTTTTAAAATTCCCCTAGTATCCGGTGTGTGAACAACAACCTTCTATTTCAGAACATCTCTCTCTCTCTCTCTCTCTCTCTCTCTCTCTCTCTCTCTCTCTCTCTCTCTCTCTCTCTCTCTCTCTCTCTCTCTCTCTCTCTCTCTCTCGCGCGCTCTCTCTCTCTTTCTTTTCTGTTAAACTATTGGTATGATAGAAATAAACTACTAATTAGCTTCTTATAAAGTTAGTTTATATCATTTCATGCCAGTATCTAGATCAAGGTAATACATACTCCATTCGAGTGATCAGAAAGTAGCTTATTTCGTGACACTGACAACCAGATAATTGAATAAGAACCCATCATTGCTCAACCAGTTGATATTCCTAGGCCAGACCTACAAGTAACATTAATTCGGAGATACAGATTTATGGGTCTTAGACGTAAATTAGTTTGCGTCCGTGACATGTCGCAATCAGACCAGCATTTTTACTTGTGATTTACTAGGCAACCGTTTACAATCAGTAGTTTGCCATTGTTTTTCTAACAACCGACGCCCATAACGCCAAAATCAACGCAAAGCGGTCTGCTTTCAAACCAATTCATCCGATTTCGAACCCTCGACTCGTATGATAGGGAATTGTGAAACGCTTTCACTGCCGTTAAGGCACAAGTTATACCTTATCTTTGAAATGTTGCATGACCTTTAAAGCTCACAGTGATCAAACCCAGATTGACTTTCTAGGCATTTATACGTTAAGTAGTTTGCCATTGCTTTCTGAGAGGAATCAACATTTAAGTCAAAGCTTAATGCCGGTGTTGTGGTGAACGGCCTACCTTGCCATCAGCAGCGGAGTTTAAAGATAGGTGGGTTTCTTCTCTTACATACCCGCAAATCGGGGTAACAGAAGAAACATGATCGTCTGTACGATTGGAAATACAATTTGGGATAAACAAGATTCTGTTTGGAGTATTGTAATACATGGGGAATTGCAGCACCGGACAATGATTGGCGGGTTGTGTTAACAAGTATGACGCTATTAGTTTTTTTTTTTTTTTTAGTGACTGTTAAACAAATGAATACAGCTGTCAAGTTTTAATAAATAATAACGGTGCGGGGTGAGTTTAATGGATTGCATGCTGGAGAAGAGATTGCACAATGTAGAGGTGATTGCACGATGTAGAGGCGATTGCACGATGTGGAGGTGACTGCACAACGTAGAAGTTATTGCACGATGTAGAGGTGATGCACCATGTAGAGGTGATTGAACGATGTGGAGGTGATTGCACGACGTAGAAGTTATTCCACGATGTGGAGGTGATTGCACGATGTAGAGGTGATTGCACGATGGGAGGTGATTGCACGATGTGGAGGTGATTGCACGATGTGGAGGTGACTGCACAACGTAGAAGTTATTGCACGATCTAGAGGTGATTGCACGATGTGGAGGTGACTGCATGATGTGGAGGTGTTTGCACGATGTGGAGGTGACTGCACGATGTGGAGGTGATTGCACGATGTGGAGGTGACCGCACAACGTAGAAGTTATTGCACGATGTAGAGGTGATTGCACGATGTGGTGGTGATTGCACGATGAGGAGGTGATTGCACGATGTGGAGGTGATTGCACGATGTAGAGGAGATTGCACGATGTGGAGGTGATTGCACGATGTGGAGGTGATTACACGATGTGGAGGTGACTGCACAACGTAGACGTTATTGCACGATGTTGAGGTGATTGCACGATGTGGAGGTGATTGAACGATGTGGAGGTGATTGCACGATGTGGAGGTGTCTGCACAACGTAGAAGTTATTCCACGAACTAGAGGTGATTGCACGATGTAGAGGTGATTGCACGATGCAGAGGTGATTGCACGATGTGGAGGTGACTGCACGATGTGGAGGTGATTGCACGATGTGGATGTGACTGCACAACGTAGAAGTTATTGCACGATGTAGAGGTGATTGCACGATGTAGAGGTGACTGCACAACGTAGAAGTTATTGCACGATCTAGAGGTGATTGCACGATGTAGAGGTGATTGCACGATGTAGAGTTGATTGCACGATGTGGAGGTGACTGCACAAGGTAGAAGTTATTGCACGATGTGGAGGTGATTGCACGATGTGGATGTGACTGCACAACGTAGAAGTTATTGCCCGATGTAGAGGTGATTGCACGATGTAGAGTTGATTGCACGATGTGGAGGTGACTGCACAAGGTAGAAGTTATTGCACGATGTAGAGGTGATTTCAAGATGTGGAGGTGATTGCACGATGTAGAGGTGACTGCACAACGTAGAAGGTATTGCACTATGTAGAGGTGATTCCACCATGTGGAGGTGATTGCACAACGTGGAAGTTATTGCACGATGTAGAGATGATTGCACGAAGTGGAGGTGATTGCACGATGTAGAGGTGATTGCACGATGTGGAGGTGATTGCACGATGTAGAGGCGATTGCACTATGTGGAGGTGATTGCACGATGTGGTGGTGATTGCACGATGTAGAGGTGTCTGCACAACGTAGAAGTTATTGCACGATGTAGAGGTGATTGCACGATGTGGAGGTGATTGCACGATGTGGAGGTGACTGCACAACGTAGAAGTTATTGCACGATGTAGAGATGATTGCACGATGTGGAGGTGACTGCACGATGTAGAGGTGATTGCACGATGTGGAGGTGATTGCACAACGTAGAAGTTATTGCACGATGTAGAGGTGATTGCACGATGTGGAGGTGATTGCACAACGTAGAAGTTATTGCACGATGTAGAGGTGATTGCACGATGTGGAGGTGACTGCACGATGTAGAGATGATTGCATCATGTGGAGGTGATTGCACGATGTGGAGGTGATTGCACGATGTCGAGGTGATTGCACGATGTAAAGGTGATTGCACGATGTAGAGGTGATTGCACGATGTAGAAGTGATTGTACGATGTAGAAGTGATTGCACGATGTGGAGGTGATTGCACAACGTTGAAGTTATTGCACGATGTAGAGGTGATTGCACGATGTAGAGGTGATTACACGATGTGGAGGTGATTGAACAACGTAGAAGTTATTGCACGATGTAGAGGTGATTGCACGATGTAGAGGTGATTGCACGATGTGGAGGTGATTGCACAACGTAGAAGTTATTGCACGATGTAGAGGTGATTGCACGATGTGGAGGTGATTGCACGATGTGGAGGTGATTGCACAACGTAGAAGTTATTGCACGATGTAGAGGTGATTGCACGATGTGGAGGTGATTGCACGATGTAGAGGTGATTGCACGATGTGGAGGTGATTGCACGATGTAGAGGTGATTGCATGATGTAGAGGTGATTGCACGATGTAGAAGTGATTGCACGATGTGGAGGTGATTGCACAACGTAGAAGTTATTGCACGATTTATAGGTGATTGCACGATGTGGAGGTGATTGCACCATGTAGAGGTGATTGCACGATGTGGAGGTGATTGCACAACGTAGAAGTTATTGCACGATGTAGAGGTGATTGCACGATGTAGAGGTGATTGCACGATGTAGAGGTGATTGCACGATGTAGAAGTTATTGCACGATGTAGAGGTGATTGCACGATGCAAAGGTGATTACACGATGTGGAGGTGATTGCACAACGTATAGGTGATTGCATGATCAAGTTGGCTATACTGAAGTCTGGGAAAGTGTATATAATACTCGTGTTTCTCGTGTGAAAATTGTGATGTTAACAAATAGCACCTACAAAAGAAATTATTAAGAGCTGTTAGAAAGACAATTGTTGTGACTATTAACATAACTACCGATCAGTTTTGAAGACTTAAACAACCGCAAAGCACAACGTTAACACTACACAAGAAATATGACATGATCGAGAATAGGTAGCAACACCACATAAGCAACTAATCCACTGAAAACCCAGCTACTAAAAGCCATCCATTAATCATATTGATAATTTTTGTTTTCTGTGCATTTCCTTTTTACAGAACATCGCTGTCAACACCAGCATTTCACTGCTGTTGTTGATGTCTTGGCAAGTTTACTTTCAGTAGTTTGCCATTGCTTTCTGAACGACCGGCTTCCATAACAACTCGTTAAAAGCCAGCTCAACTCGGTCTGCTGCCAAATCGGTAGCAGCTATTTTTCGAACGCAGGTAAGCTCTTCGCCAAGGAGCCCATCATTTATTAGTTAACACCACAAAATACTATACATTTTTATGAAGAATTAAACGGGTGCATATGTCATTATGACTTACGTATAAACATAGACATTTCAAGCCATGAAACCAATCATGCTCCATACGATTCCCCCCCCCCCCCCCCCCCCCCCCCCCCCGCCTGATGTACCCGCATGCCCAAGGTGTCAGCAATGTCCTCTTTCCATCTCCGTGCTGGTCGGAAGCACCCACTTCTTCCACGAACCATGCCTTCCACCACTTGTATTTTCTAAGTCTCTGTGTCGCTTAACACGACCAAAGTATTTCCGTTGTCGAGACATTGTGGCAAAAAGAACATCCTAACCTGCACAGTTCGCGGCGACTGCACTAGCCATACGACCTTACTTCCTCAGGCTCAAAGACCCCCCTGCCATACACCGCAAGGTACTATATTGGCAGTAAATGACAGATTTTTTTTGTTTTGTTTATGAGCCACTTTTCTTCGATATTATGATCCCGTAGAATTTCAGTATTTTTCACGGGCGTTGGTGTGACCGAGTGGTTTAAGGTTCGCCCTTAAACTTCCTCACAATGTGATGCAGTGGATCATTCTACATCGGTCAGTTTGATATGTTGAAATTTCCTCATTTACATTGGAACGTAATTACAAGTACCTCAGAAGTCGGAATGAGTTCCCTTAACAGTGGGGTACACTGATGATAGGGACGTTTACACCCACGCAAAGTCAGTACAGTGCATTCACTGGTAGAAGCAACTGCTGCTAGTAGTGGCAGCTTTTGAGTGAACTACGCTCGTGTTCAAAGCAAGCGAACGCAAAAGTAGTATTTCTCTTCTTCTTGGTAAACCTTTTCAATGGAAAGAATACGATTTAATTTACAGGTATTGAATGCCAGTGAATGGGGTTCGAAAAAGGATATGCGTCTATATTTAGAATAAACGACAAAGTCGCATGCTTATCTTCTCTACTCAGACCCGTCAACTCTAGGGCAATGATTCTATTCCCTTCACTTAAATTCTTCAATGATCATGCCAGAGAAATAAAAATATCCATGTAATAGAAATCTTAACAAAGGAGGGGACATTACATATAAACAGATTGTAGAGCAATATGGAATTATCATCAACATCATGTGCCATGCCGGTAAGCGCAGGCGGTCATGTTCCGCCATCTCACGGGATCACCGGAGACGTAGCTCAGCTCAGTGTTTAGTTTAGATTAGTTTAGTCACGGATCAACATCACGGCACACGGGTGTAACCCATACGTGCTCCGTTCTACTCCTGACACAAGCCTGAGTCCGGAGAATCTCAGCTCAGTGCACAAACTCCGTAGTACTGGTGAGGATCCTGAAATACTTTGGGTAGATCTTTAACTCGAAATTTGTGCCCGGGCAGCGCCATTAAGCTACTCTTATTCGATTTCCAACTACCAAGGGACTTTTTACGTGCGCAACAATACACACGGGCATCCGTTCTCACTACCCAGAGACCAGGGAAAATTTGTTACTAGAAGTCCACCCAATGTCATTGAATTTCACTAAACCATACCCATTACAATCAATAATACCGGCCATCTTTACTTTTTTAAGGTTTTCATTTGTAACTCGTATGATAGTGTCTACACCACTAAGATCCTTTACAGGCCACTAATATCCGATACCCATACCTTATCAATGAATTTCACTAAACTATACCCAATACAATCAATAACACCGGCCATCTTTACCTTTTTAAGGTTGTCATATGTAACCTGTATGATGATAGAGTTTAAACCCGAATAGTCTAGCCGCACCCTCGCACCCGCACACCCACTCTCCACCCCGCTCCCCCACCATACTTCTTATTTTCTTTTTATTTATCTTTTTATTTATTTGTTTTCATGTCTTATTTATTTTATATGTTTTAATAATTAATTAAAATATTATATACCAACTCAATAGTTATCTGCCCTTAGAAACATAAGAATTGTCTTTTCTTAGAAATATCTCCCTTAGATACGACCTAGTTATCGCCCCTTAGCCATATAAGGAGTTATCGCCCTTTGCGGATCAGGATCGATAAATGGTTGATTTATATAAGATCCACAAAATGGGCGGCTTTCTGATTTACTATACTACTCAGGTGTTCTGCTTTAGTTGCAGTCACGTGTGAATTAGCCAACACATTTTTAATACATCTATATTGTGGTCTCCCTCTTCCCATGTAAACACACACACCCACACATACAAACCCACAATGTTATCTTTTCCTGCTAGACATATGTTTTGTAAAAGTTAGTTGCGTGTCATTTAGAGGACGTGACCACAACCTCCATATTGTTTGGCCGTGTGTGATTTGCAAGGCAGTTTCTACGTTCAATAGTTAGCCATTGCTGTCTGAACGTCCCAACCCCAAACCAACGAAATCGACTCACAGCGGTCTGATTCCAAATCACCGGCAACTGATTTCGAACAATTGACTCGGTATTATCGGGAGTTGTGAAACGCGTTCCGTGCCCCTAGGTCACAGCTCATGTCTTTTCTCTTCAGTTCTGCGCGTGCTTTACTCCAGGATGACTTTCTAGGCAATCGTGCGTTTAGTTGTTTGTCATTGCTTTCGGAGCGACTAGTCAACTTGATGCCGATATGGAGGTTGAAACGTGTATCTCGCCATCGGCACCGGATGCTTAAGAGCGAGCGCTCTTATCCATTTTACGCGCCCAAAAATGGCATAGCAGTGAAGAAACACGATCGTCTGCGATTCTGGGCATGTAAATGGTAATAAGCAAGATTATGATTTGTTTATTTTACAACTCGGACGTGTAGTGCTAACAACAATGAGTGTATGAGCTAATTATGAATGGCATGGGGTGAGTTGAATGGATTGCATGCCGTAGAGTTGATTTCACGCAGGAGTGGTGATTGCCCGTGGTAGAAGTGATTGCACGCGGTAGAGGTGATTTCACGCTGTAGAGGGGATTACACGATCCGGCTATATTGAGACCTAGGAAAGTGTATATAATACTCGTGTTTCAAAAATTCTCTCTTGATTTGTCTTATTTCGCAGGACTGAACTATGGCAGGTTAGTTTTTACTTGTTGTTTATCAACTTCTATATAAAGCAATGTTGTCTTATTATGTATGTGATTTCTTGAAGGCTTTCATATTTTTGAGGTTCTCAGTCTTTGTTTCTCCACTTAAATTTATCTGCTGTTATTTTTCCTTCGTCAAATTTTCGCTTAGTTCTTTCTCTCTACCTTTTTTTTTTGGTTCTCATAGTGCAACGAAACCTTGTGGCCGTTTAAACATGCATCAAAAGCTGTTACATTTGTTGGGTTCAGTCGGTATGCCAGTCGGTAACACCATATAATGACTGTGATGGATACATTAGTATAACGATTCTACATTAATGCATTTCCTCTAGTGAACGTATGTAATCTATTGCCCTTTCACTTGAATATTCTAATGACATCATTCAAGCCTTTACTTAAACCATTGCTAAGTGGCGTAGGCTTTCATGTCTCCGCTTTGTCTTTGGTGTTGTCGATTAAGGCTATTCAGAATATTTCTCTATGCCACCGTCTTAAGGCTAAACAGTATATCTCTTGGTCTGATTAGGTCTTCCCCTCCGTTTTACCGCATGTCTTTTCATCCAAGTGTTCCAGTGCCTTTTATCATTACGTGACAAACATTGTTTACTTGATAACAATAAATTTGCTTTTCCTTCAAGATTAGTTGTATATTCACAATAAATGCCGACTCTAAAGGCATGCAATATATTGTTACACGTTGCAGCATGCCTGGAAATAAAGCTGACAATTTGGAAAAGGGTAGGTGGAAGACTGACAGGACCAGGAGATTATAGAATTATAGAACCAAGTGGAATAGATCACACGGGTCACCAGAAAAATTATGCATATCACCAATTCTAACGAAGAAAACGAATAATCTAGACTCCGGACATGATGCAATAGGCTGAGGAATATCTTTAAAGAAAGGCGATACAGGTGAATTTAACTGGAACAGGTAAAATGACAACCATATATGTGTTGCAGGAGTGTCCAACATATACAAAATAGAAAGTATTTTTGAATAAACCTCCATGTCAGGACACTCTTCAAGTCAAAGATCTGAAGTTTGCACGTCTGAAGGTGTGAGAATGCGAGATTTGCAGACTTGACACAACTTGAACAAATTCTATCCAGCTCATTATTTTAAAATGGCCAGCCACTTCAAATATATTCTGTAGCATAACACTTGATACTATACGTCTGTCTGGCTACCTGGTGGTCATGTGTCCTGATCTTTATAATAACCTACAAATACATATTGTACAGTATTGATTTGTTTGTACATAACATACGAATTTATTTATACTAAACATACATATTTGTTCTAGCTCATTCTTTTGGTCTAGCCAAGTTTGCTCTGACACATATACGTTTGCACTGGTACCTAATGTTCCTACCACATACATTTGACTTTTCACACATTTGAATTGTACATTTGTATGCTTTAAAAAACCCCACACCTTTTAATGTTTGATTTTGCAGCCATAGACTGTGGACTGAAACTAATACTTGGGATTTTGATAGCCACAGCCAGCGTGGTAGGACTGATGTTTGCAGTCGTGATCTTCGATGTTTTTAAGGCCTTGATCTGTACAGACAGCCTGGATGCAGTCACGCCAGCTACACACAGCCCGGACACGGTCACGCCAGGTAGGGAACATGTCACCTGGGTTAGTGCCATACGGGTCCAGCCGTTCATTTATTTTCATAGCATTTATATATTTATCAAACGCTAATTAGCAATAGTAAACTGAGTGTTAATGCCTTAAGGCGCACTGGAGAAAATTATGGTAGACATAATTTTATAGAGCAGTCACTCGATGGATAATGTCAATATCACGCCGACTACGTCTATCCATTACGCTACCATGCTTAGTGCACACGAGTAAACTCCGCCCTACAAGCTTGAATAAGTGCAATGGAGTTTGAATTAGAATAGTACCATTTTAAAGGTCACCACTTCAGATAGACTAGCCAGCTAAGAGTAATGGTAAATTGAAGGCGATATGCTGCCACATTAAGTGGTAAGTTACCAAGTGAAAGGTGGCACAAATGCTTGTTGATGTGGATAGTTTAACATATTTCAGGTTGCAGCATGAGGTGGCGTGACCACTACTTTCTAGTCAGTTATACTCTGAGCAATTCCCATAAGTATGAAACATGCCTTGATCCTCATATTATGGTGAATCTGCAAAGTTGCCACATTCTTGAACCGATGAATCGTTACAACTGTCTTGAACTTGAATATAATACATGTTCTGCAGATTAGAATAATAAAACTAAGACAGTGGTAGTCTTTTGAGTTATGTGTTTCATAACGCATATTTCATTAATCAATAAAATGCTATCACTTACACTCAAAACATGAATTGCTGTATGAAATATACTGCTGTAGTCAGTCAGTTCAGTTCAGTCCAGTCAGTTCAGTCCAGTCAGTTCAGTTCAGTCAGTTCAGTCCAGTCAGTTCAGTCCAGTCAGTCAGTCCAGTCAGTCGCATGTCCTTTGCAGAACCTCGCTTCCATAACAACCTTCCGGAAAACCTTTCGATCATCAAGTCAGTGATCAGTCATCAGTCAGTCA